>JAOTRC010000016.1:17057284-17073077 GCA_027497675.1 Cyprinella lutrensis | reverse complement strand
GTCTTACGGGGTTAGTACAGCATGGGGGTGAGTAATTAATGGCTTAATTTTCATTTTTGGATGAACTAACGCTTTAAGAATAAAACCGAATGGTGGGAGCGGCCTTGGATGACAACAAATGCATTATGGGTGTTGAAGTTGTCCTACCTATTTAGTACAACGAAGGTAGCATTACTAATCAGATCGCAATGATTTCTAGAAAAAGATAACAAAATAACACCTGTTTTCTACAAAGGCAGACATGATTTATTGAAAGCCCATTTTGCCAGTGTTGAAGTACCTCTTAAGTTTACAACTTTACAGAAGCTCCTAGAATTCATATAATAACATGGTAAATTGCCCGGTTTCACAGACAAGGCTTAAGCCTATAGTCCCAGACTAAAATGCTTGTTTGGGCTGTTTAAACTGAAAGTAATATGTCAGTGCCATTGTTTTGTCTCAAGAATCACATCAGTAATGTTTTATTTTTTCCTACAGCCCTAATTACACTCCAAAAATGCTGGGTTATTTTAAACCAACTTTGGGTAAAATAAGGACAAACCCAGCCATTGAGTTACATTTTTTTTAATTACATTTTTAACCCAACGTTTGAGTTTGTCCACATTTAACCCAAAGTTAGGTTAAACAACCCAGCATTTTTAGAGTGAACTGGCCAAATCTAAGCATTGTCGGTGAAACCAGGCATTTATTTACAAATGGCATGCTTCTTTTTATTGAGATTTGAAGGCCATTTAAAAACTTTGGTTTAAGGACAATACTATTATCACTTGGAAATTAAGACTATGAGATGTGTATCCCTGTATGGCTGTCACCTGGCTTTCACCCTCTTCAAGTGTCTTATGCTTCTCCTCTCTGTCTCTTACAGTCTCAGTATGTGTTCCTGCACCAGTGCATCATGGATTCTCTGAAAACCAAAGTCGTGGCTCAGTCAGAGTCTCTCTATGAAAACACAGACATGATCTATGTCAACTCAATAGCGTTAAAACAGTATGAAAATGGAAGTAACATATGAGCAAAAATAGAAAAACATCTCAAAATGCAACAGAATTCATGTGTGGTTTAGCATAACAATGTTCTTATAATAATACCGAACAACCTTGAAGCCACATTGGTATATTTTTTGAGCATGACTTCCAACAATTTGAATGAAATATTTCACAGCATATGTTATGTGCATTGGTTATTAGAATTATATTATTTAAAATAGTAATAACACACTGCTAATAAGACTGAAAGATACTGGTATTTTGAGCCTCAGCTAAAGCACTAAGTTTACCATTTCAACTTAACTGCCAGACTTTATTTATCTAAATACCTGTGTATATTTAATTTGTGTTTGTTAATGTTTTTAAAGCTTGAGCTGTGCTTAATGCTGCTTATTTTGCACATTACTTTTAAGTTGAATTTGATGTGTTTTAGATGAACGCTAAAAAACAATGGCCAACAATTATGAATGCTAAAAAACCATGATCAATTAAAGTATTTTTCCACTTTATTTTTGTATTATGCCAGTGACGTATTCTCAGCTGTCTCTCACTTAACAATATTTAAAAGAATAGTTTGTCTTATGACAAAATAGTGTCATTATTTACATCAGGATTGCTCAACCCTGTTCCTACCAGTATTTTAAACCTGTATGTCATTATGAAGCGTTCCTGAAGATTATGGCTGCATCTGAAATCACACACTCCCCAGCTGTTTAATAAGTGATAAACAGTATGGGATTATGTAAATATGTCCAAATTCACAGTACTCATAAAATAAACGTACCAGAAGACCTACTACTACTGTGGAGATTATAAAGTGTGCATTTAATGGACACTTTACTCTCCCATGAGGCCACGGGAGAAGATTTGTGATTGGCAGTGAAGTGACAGAACTCACCCTGGTATATCATGTGATAATGACAAAATGGTGAATATTGTGCGTCCGGTTTACATTCATACTATATAGAATGTATAGAAGCTTTTTTAACGGTTGTGAAATAATTACTAATTCACAATAAGTACTTACTCAAAAAGGTATACGATTTTGGAAGCAGGCCACGTGTGTTTAATCAGATTTGGAGCTGATTTTGCAGGAAGGTAGATCTCCAGGAACAGGATTGGACACCCCTGGTTTAAATAATTTTCAAATCTGTATGTGAAATAGATAATGATGTTTGAGAACTAGTGAGGAAGGAAAGATTTGTTTGTTTGTCATGGTTACTGTGAACCATTGGTGTATGAAACGGACACATAAAGTTTGATTATTCAAACATTTCGTATTTCTTAATACTTTTGTATTCCTCAAAAAAAAAAAAAAAACTATTTTCAGATTTTAGGGTTTCAGCCACTAATTCAGTCGAATTTCAATCACTTTTAAATCAGGCATAAAATGTATGTTAATCAACGCTGCAAAGTCATGTGACCAACTTAAGCCCGTTACAAAATCTGCATGTGGAAAACACTTGCCTTCACGAAAAAGGGATTGTGATGGAGCGAATAAGGTTGTTCCTTCCTATTGTTTGCACTGCAAGTCACTTTAGTAAGAACTGAAATTTAAGCACTTCATCTGCTGTTAATATTGTACAAATACTGAGCTGTCTTAATGAAGAATCATATAATTATAATTATATTCAAAACAAAAGTCATGGAAAAGGAGTTTCGTTTACATGATAACTACGTTTTTCCTTTGCTGTTTTGAAAAGTTTCGCATACAGACAACGGCTGTTTTATGCATGTCAAGCCAGTAGTTGGTGATGTCACTTTGTAAAGAAACACTACACACCTCAAGACTGAACACGTAATGAAGTCATCGTTTGCACAAATTTGTGTTTTTGTAGTTCCACAGAAACGATAATGTTTTCCATAATGTGTTGTCGTGCAAATGAATGGCCAATCGCATAAAAAGCTTTCCTTTTTTGGTTGAAAATAGTGTAAACGACCCCTAAGAAAAACAGATTTACATCGAATCCTATCCAGGCACAATATGATGTTTCCAGACATAAGCAATTTGCAAAAAGTGATTAAAAAAAATGACCGGGTATTAACATCTTTTTTAGACATGGTTCTACAATTTTTGGTATATTTAAATATTGTAATCAGTTAGTATTATGCTGTATGTCAAAGCAGCAACTGACAGGCTCACTGAATATGCCTTATTCAGAGCAGCACCATCTTAGATTTTTAATGAGAATGAAAGCGAGGCTGTGAGGGATACACATGCATCTTTTCAATGGGGTGTACTGTTATTTAATATGTTTTCGGATTGTTCCAAGAAATTTCAGTTGACAAAAAACTCCCGACAATGTAAGTTGTAAGTAATCTAGGTAAATTATAAGCAATCTAGTAGCTTTATTCAGCTTTTACAGCGGATGCCATTGGATACACAGTGAGTCTATCCCTCACAGCCTCACATTCATGCCTGTCATGGCGCTGCTCTGAATAAGGTCTATTATAGTACAACTGCAATACTTTTTCTTGTAACGGACTTGTCTCATCAAGCGTGCTTGGTTTATGGCCTTCCACAAACATTTTCTTTTTATTCATATCACTTGTTAACAAATATAGGTGTGCTAGCATTATCTTATCAATTACTGATTTACTGATTAAAGCTTATGAATATGAAGAATCAACTGGCTTTTTAACATGCGTTTATCTGTGTTCATTTCATTTATAGCATTCATTACACGGTTTAAACTAACAATCTCTGCCTTCTGTAATGATGATTATGGTTCTTTTCCCACATCCGGACACATCTCATTCGTTTCCATCTTCTGAAATATTAAAAAACATTTCTATCATCTCCTCTTTAGTGTCTTCCATGTAGTCAAATGGCTGCTCTGACAAGACGTTCAGCACCTCTGATGGTGGATGGAGCGGCTCTAGGTTAAAATCCAAGGGTAACGGGACAGAGAACTTCTTGCAGATGTTGTGCAGGACGCAGCAGGCTTTGATCCTGCATGCCACTGACTCGGGTGACTGAATGGGGCCGATGTCACGCAGGCACTGGAAACGGCTTTTCAAACTGCCAAAGACCTGTTGCACACGGCCATGTAGCTGAGCGTGTGCTTGGTTGAATCGCAGGGCTGCGTTGCTTTTGATGCGAAAGGCCTCGACAGGGGTCAACACGTGCCCACAACCTAAAAGACTTCTGCTACCTTTGGGGAACAAAGACAAAAAGACAGAGGGGAAATGGAGAAACTGTATTTGAGTTTGATAATATAATAACCATTTCATTAGTTACTTGTAGAGACTGTGGAAAGACAACATATTACAACAGTATTCTAGTTAATTAAGGTTTGTCATGTCAAATATTAGTAGCACTTAATTTTACAGCCCTGTTCCCCATGTACATACTATGTCCTCGTTACAGTAATTGCAATAACTGTGTAATAACTAGGTACTCTGAACCTACCTCTAAACCTAACCTTAACCCATGTAGTCATGTTATATTAACCAGTGCTTTTTAAGCAAGTACACTGTAAATACACATACTCTAAAATAAAGTGCAACCAAAATATTTGACAGTTGAATTTATGGCTGTCATGTAAAAAAAAGTATATCACAATGACCAGAGAAGTCATAACTAATTTGTTAACCAAATCATGCAGCCCTAGTTTCATTCCATGATTCGCCCAAAAAATGTAAATTCTTTCTTTAATTATTACTCACCCTCATGTTGTTCCAACCCTGTAAGACTTTCATTCATCTTCGCATCACAAATTAGGATATTTTTGATGAAATCAGAGATCTGTCTCTCTCACTCCTCCATAGACTGCTAGGTAATTGCATCTGCCGGCCCAGGAAAGTTATTAAAGACATCGTTAAAATAGTCAGAGTGACTACAGTGGCTCAACTGTAAGTTTATGAAGCGACGAGAAAATGTTTTGTGCACAAAAAAGCCCCTAAAATAACAACTTTATTCAACTATTCATTTTCTACTTTGTTGGCCTCTAAGCGAGTTCACGAGACCAACACGAGAGCAGACTCATGCGCGAGAACTGAGAAAACGACGCAGATGGGTCTTGATGTTGTGTTTAAAATTGTTCTAAAGTGTGCATTTCCTAAATCTCCAAATCATGAAAGACCAATGAGAAGACGTAAAAGTGCCTTACCAATGCCGCAAAATAAATGGCTTGCCTTTCACACTTTCCCACCAAATGATCGTGAGCGTCTTCATCTCAGTCCTCACGCATGCGTTGCACTGCTCTCGTGAACTCACGACAGAGGCACACAGAAGAAAATGAATAGTTGAATAAAGTCGTTATTTCAACATGAAATCATGACTTTTGCATAAACATACACGCCACTTTAAAGTCAAGTGATGCGTTATCTATACGCATTTTGAGCTATCCGTGTGCTTGTCTACGTCATTATGTCCGAGTGAAACAAAGCAAAATGTAGATCTACATCTGGGCAGCTATATTTTTTTTCCCTAGAATGGTAGGGGGAAGACTCATAAATGGTATTAACCCCAGTGACGGGTAGGTTTAGGGACGGGGTTGGGGTAGGTCATATATTTATATACAGCAATGTAACGTTAAAGGCATGTGGTATGGATAAGATATCTGCTGAACATCTCAAATTTGCGAGTAGAAAACTCTGTCCTCTTCTTGCAATTTGTTTTACTGGATTTTTAGTTCATGGTATTTTACCTGAGTCCATTTTATCTGCGATTTTAATGCCTATTAAGATAAAGCTGGCAAAATAATGGATAATAACAGGCCAATAGCAGCCTTTATTCTATCCAAGGTCTTGGACCTTACTGGATGAGTTGGAACAGTTGATCCTGACCAGTGAGCAGTGATAATCAGTTTGGTTTTAAACCTAAACATAGCACAGATATGTGTATTTTTGCTTACACAACAAAGGAGATTCTAGATTTATACAAAAGGCATAATTCTACAATTTTTATGTTTTATTAATGTCTCTTTGATCGTGTAAATCATGGGCAATTATTAGTTATTAGTTACTCAATAGAGGAGTTACTGAATTCCTAGTGAGAATTTTGGCTTTTTGGTACGCTTATCAGTCAATGCATGCGAATGGGCATGGAAATAATTTTGTGTCTGTTCCATTTAATGTATGCAATGGAGTCAGACATGGAAGCATTCTGTCCCCCTTTCTCTTTAATGTTTATATGGATGATTTATCAAAAATTGCTAAACAGCTGTGGAACTGGTTGTATGATCAGTAACACTATCCTCAACCACTTCATGTATGCAGATGATCTGGTTATCTTCAGTCCATATAGTGCTGGCCTTCAACAGTTCTGAGGATCTGGCTCAGATTTTGACATTAAATATAATGCAAAGAACAGTAATGTTATGATTGTTAGGAGTAAGGAGGACAGGAAACTGTTATTTCCTGAAATTTCTCTGTCTGGTTTTGACCTGAAGGTACATTCTTAGAATGGAAAGGTTCTATATAAAACCTTAAAAGGTTCTAAAGCGCTATGTATTTGGAACCCTTAAAATGCAATGCATGTGATTGATCCCAAAATTCAAGATATGGGGGTTAAAAAAATGTAATTAATTAATATCAGACGAAGAGTGCCATTTCAGTTGTTATCCTCCAAAATCAGCATGATTAAAATGTGATATTAATAGTTTAATAAACAATAATTTAGTTACATACTACAAAATGTTGAATAATACGAATAATAGCCTTTGTGCCAAAAGTGTTCTTTCTTCTAATTATAGAACCTTTTTTTAGCAATAAATGTCCTTTGGAGTTGAGTAAAGAACCCTATGCTACATACATACAGACATACAGATATGCTACTATATAGAACACTTTTTTTCTGATACTGTATGCGGTGAGGCTAAATTTCTGAGACATTATATGACTGAGGATCTGTCTGATGATTGGGATATTTACAGACAGTGTCATGTGATATATGCACAAGCTAATGCGTTGATTTGCAATTTTTTATGTGCTCTGGAGTTGTAAAGATTGCACTTTTTAGGGAATAGATGATGTATGTTGCCCTCCGATGTATGCTGGCCTTTTGTGGCGGCACTACAGAAAGAGCAGCATGCAGAAGCTCAATAGCTTATAATGATGGAAAGAGGCTACGGCTTAAGGTGACAGTCAACTTTCGGGAACAGGCGCTATGGCAGCTGTCACATAGGAGACATTTCACAGGAGGCAATTGGTGATTTTTGGAGACCGAAAGATTTTAAAGATAACGTTAAAATACGTTGTTGACTTTCTTGTCAGATGTAGGCATTCTTGTTTGATTTATCCACGTTTAGTTGGTGTTGTTGTCTACCGCATAGCTTAATCCAGAGCAGACACATATCTAGGTTGAGATGTGGCTTGGGAAACTAGTGTCGCAGTTGCATGTACCCCATACACAATGTTTGAATAAAATGACACGAAAAAAACGAATGAAAACTGACTAACTGCAATCCATTTCAATGGACGTGGAAGCAGAGAATGTCCGAGTCTTTTGGGTTAGGTGCATACTGTGATTGGCTCATCGCGCTTGGGGGCGTGACTTAGCCATAGGTCAACTGTCTGTCAGTGTTGGCATGCCCACCTGTTCTGCTGCTTTGCGCAATCATGTATAGATGTATGTGTAGGTTATCCAATTCTGCAAACAGCATAATTTCAACATTGACGTATCCGGCACGTAAGTTCAGTCATGTACTCCTCTAGTATGTGGAGCCATTTGCGTTTTAGCCTATATGTAAACCTGTGACATTGTATCTTTTTTCTTTTCTTCTTTTGTATTTGCATGTTACTTTATGTTTTGTACCTATTTGTATTTGGACCATGTGTGTCCTTAATAAAGCTATGATGATGATAATGATGATTGTTACCTACTGTAATTATTTTTTTTTAAACTATTTTTGTATCGGAATTATATCTCACTAAGAGCATAATTGCCCTTATTTGACCTATCTTGCATTCATTATTCCAGTGAGCATAGAATTAACCTTTTTTCCGAAGGTTTGGCCAAACGTGTCAGAGAAAGAAACTACTTTTTACCTCGGATGAAAAATACTTGCACTGGAAATCATTAAAGTGATCCATCAGTACATGAGTATATGGCTTATTTACAATTTGTGGAAAAAAAGCTCCATTTAATAGCAAAAACATCTTAGTTTAATTACCTTGGGTGGTTCTGTCTTTCAAGAACAGCTTTGCTTACTTATATGAGTCATTGGGAGTCAATTCAAACAACTGATTATTCTAAAAGACTGTTAATTATGCTGGATTAAAACAAATTTCTGATTCCGTTACAGATTTTTATTCAATACCACTCATCTGCAGCCATTTTCGTGGAGTCTTGGTAATGATGATTGCTTAATGTTATGAAGGCACTGAATTCATCGAAATTGATCACTTTCCACGTCTTCATGGCATGTGTTTATTGAGAGAACCAAGTTGTAGCCTGTCCGTTTTAGTGGCATATATGATCAGTGCAACTCTGTGCATCTCAGTGGAACAAATTACCTCTGAAGGCAGCATTATTAAACATTTGAAAGTAGTTAAGACAAGAATGGAGGGGTGGGTTGAGAAGAGTAATGACTTTAAGCTTTTCTTGATCCTACATTAAAGACTGGGAGTGTCAGACTCTTTGGAGAAGCTCTGAGCGAGACAGAGACTGATCCGTCTCCAATTCGGCAGTGGAGCTTGGATGGGTCTACACATAAGTTAGTTTTCGGGTCTGTGGTTTGTAAGCAGTGAATTAGATATGATGTTATGGACGCAGGAGTTACAGTGGCGTGGCATTCTGACTAGTCAGGAGATCAATCTTCTACAGTAGCTCCATGGGATTTCACCCAAAATTTTCCCTTGGATAAATGCGTAAATCTCATTAAAAACATAACACAGAGAACATCTTGATCGTTTTGTCACTTCTGGGAAAAACATTATCGACTGGAATAGTTGGACAGATGCAGGTTCCAGTTAAGCTGTACCGACAGCATTTGTGGTGCTGTTGACTACTAAAAAACAAAAAATTCTACCCGCGAGAACTTAATTCACAGTTATACAGTTACAATAGAAGAAAAGGTTTTGTTAAAGTGGTATCTGTAGTTGAGTAAAACATTAAAGGAGTAGTTCACCTTAGAATTAAAATCTCCTAAAAATGTACTCGCCCCAATGCCGTCCAAGATGTTCATGTCTTTCTTTCCTCATTGGAAAAGAAGGTTGCACTTTATTTCGATAGTCGCTTTAGACATTCTACTAACTATAAGTAACTTTTCAACTACACGTCTAACTTTCATTAGAGTAGGCTGTAGTAGACAGTCGAAAGTTACTTATAGTTAGTAGAATGTTTAAAGTGGACTATCGAAATAGTGTTACCGAAAAGAAATTACGTTTTTTTGAGGAAAACATTTAAGGATTTTTCTCCACACAATGGACTTCAACGGTAACCAAATTGTTAAATTCCAAATCAATGCAGTTTCAAAAGGGCTCTGCACGATCCCAGCTGAGGAATAGGGTCTTATCTAGCGAAACAATCTGCCATTTTCTTTAAAAAAAGCACACAATTGTCCGTCTTGTGCTCGTCTACGACACGCCAGGGATTACGTCATCACGTTGGGAAGGTCATGCTGAACATAGGCAGAAGTACCACCCCACATACTGCATTCTCATCCCAAGAAGTCATATAACTGACGTCTTGGGACGTCTTTTGACCATACGTCAACATCCGCCTTTTTAGGGTACCCTTTAATGTCAGTTACATGACGATCCCGGGCCGTCATACAACTGACGCTTTACCTTTAATGTCGGTTAGGTGACGGGGTAGGTTTAGGTCTGGGGTAGGATTAGGATCCGATAACGTCATCTTACGATGTTTAAGGGTACCCTAAAAAGGCAGATGTTGACGTATGGTCAAAACGCGTCCCAAGACGTCAGTTAGATGACGTCTTGGGATGAGATTGCGCTGCATTTAGCACAAACACTATTGACAGTGTTGTAGTTTTTGAGACAGGACTCAGTCTTGAGTCTGTGCCAAGACCATATTTTCAGGAACTCCTGTGCATTTGTTCTCAGACTTGATTTGGTCTCGTCTCGAGTTTTAGAATACCGTGGATACGTTTTGTAGTGCATATGCTTCGCTTTTTGCTGTCGTATCTTTGGATCCGTACTGTGGAGGTTCATGTGACACTGATGTGAAACCTGGATTCATTCACTCCAAAAAAAAAGCATATTTACACTGTTTGAATCATTCAGACCCTCTTCCGGTCTCTGTCTTGACCATAGACTGTAAAAAAAAAATGGACGATGCCCTTCGCTCTCTTCCATTGGTCATAAGTGAAGCCGCCAGTTTCCCGATATGGCGCTGACATCTTGGGACTTGAGCCTGCACAGAAGTCTTCTCGGTACCAGACGCATGCATTTGGGAGTAGGAAGTAAAATGGTGAAATCGAGGCCCCACCCTCACTCTCGCAGAATAAATCGTAAGCATGCGCTGCAGCAATTTTTTAAATTGATTATAGAAATTTAAATATTAAGTTTAAAGCTCTAATCTCCTCATTCTTCTGAAGATCCTGAAAAATGTTGTTGGTGCTCACTAAGAAACTGTCAATCACAGCTGTCAATCATAACGTCACAGCTAAATATATATAAAAAATATTTTAAAAACGAACTCTTGAAATTTCATCAGCGTGATAAAAACTACCATTAAAAAATGATATTTGATGTGTAATTTAATCGTTTAGTTGGTCTCGCGTGCCGTTGAATAACATGGGGAGGCGGTGTTTATGACCTATTCTAGGACCGGCCTCCAGGGGGCGATCGAGATGTTTTGGCTTTACTTTTCCGGGCTTGTGCGAAACGCTTAGTCTTGACTCAACCTACTCGGGTCTCAATAAGCTGGTATCGATTTGACTAGAACTTCTCATAAGACAGTATTATTGCCTAATGCCCCTTGTTTTGAAAGAAAAAAATACGCTGAAGAAAGAAACAAGAAAAACAGTGTATAAGTGTATGTGTGTTGTACATAATGATATGTCTAAATATGGTGTAAGTGTGGACTCCAACTTTTTAAAGAGCTGTACTGTGTGCTTTGTTGCTGGGTGATGTCACTCTGAAACGGCTGGGTTTGCATCAGCACCGTTTCTTTGCTATTCCTAGCTCTACATTACTAGGTAACTTGTCTAAATCATGAAATAAAATAAGACAAAATTGAATTCAACAATTTCTTTCTTTATTGGCAGTTCATGTGATCAGTTTTGCATAATTTAGGGTGTGTTCACACTTGACAGGATTGGTTGGAATAAATTCAATCCTGGTGAAAAGTGAACACAACACGAACACAGACCAAAGACATCTAAATGAACCAAAAACAGGATATAATGTCACAAGATGTGACCCTAAAAGGAATCTCAAGCATACCAGAGCCATGTCTCCTCGCAGCAGATCTTGGTTTATGTGTGTGATTGGGGAATCCCTGCCCCTGTTTTGACTCCTTTACACATTTTACAAGCTCTTCACGAGTTATCAGTGAAGAGTTATCTCTCGGCAGCTGGAAAGATGTTGATCTTCGTTATAGTCCTCTTTTTGTCTCAAAGTCTGCTTGCCATGGTCCATGTTTGAACAAAACCTTGCCCGGGAAGCTCACGCTGTTGAGAACGCATAATGGGCATAACCGACCCAGTTGTACACATCTGTCGCCATGGTTACTATTTCAGTTCGAGGTCAAACCTGGCGTAAACCGTGGGTAACGCGGATATGACGTCATTGACTGGCGACTCCTCACCCCTGCTCACACGCCCCGCTCCCTTGGTTAAAGATCGCAATTTTCTCACGATTTACAAATAGTTGGACTGCACAGATTTTTTATTACATTCATATCTTAAAAGGATACTTTATGTGACTGTAACCAACAGTATATCACATTCCAATATCGAGCAAGTAACTTCAAGATAGGGTCCAATCCTAGAAAATGCATGATAAACTGATAAAATATTAGGGCTGTCAAACGATTAATCGCATCCAAAATAAAACTTTGTGTTTACATAATATATGTGGGTGCACTGTGTATAATTATTTTGTATGTTTATAAAAACACACACATGCATGTATATTTAAGAAAAAAAATATATAAATTGTATTATATATAATGTATATACAGTGTATACATGAAAATATTTCTTAAATATATACAAGCATGTGTGTGTATTTAAATATATTTATAAAATAATTATACACAGTGCACCCACATATATTATGTAAACACAAACTTTTATTTTGGATCCGATTAATCACGATTAATCGTTTGACAGCCCTATAAAATATATACCTTGCAGTGTAAATGCAAATGGCTTTGGATTAAAGCATCTGCCATAAGTCCTTCGGGAAATAAAGAAAGTATAATGTACAGTCAGCTGGTCGTAATGGCAAAACAAACCCCTTTAGGGTAATGCAAGACCCTGACGCAATACATTTTTTTGCAAAAATGGCCAAGTAATATTTAGGCTTGCTGTGGTAGTCGGTGTTACCGGTGATTGCATTATTTGGCCACTGCCATATCACCCACTGCTGTTTCGCTTTTGTATAGCAATTAGTGCTGTCAAACGATTAAAATATTTAATCGCGATTAAATTTTATCTTTTATAAATGTCTCTTGATTTCTTTTTGTCCCATTCTTTTAATGCTCTTATCAACATGGAAAAGTGGATCGGCTTGCTTTGTGTGAAAATTCCCTCTATAAGATCCCTACTGACGGTTTAATATCCGGCATATTACATGGATAGTTAATAAATTAAAGGAGCTGTATGCAAGAAATTTATTTCAATGAATCATACATTTTCCCTGATATATCACTAGACATTAAGAAATTATGTTAATTTCAAATACTAATTACTGACAACAGTAGTCTGGCCAGGATATTGTCATTTAAAAAGTGCAGTTGCAGCCCTCGACTGATGTTGATGTTGTCATGTTGTGTTTTGTTCTGATGCGTCACCCTCCACCTATCTACCAATCACGGAGTCAGTAGTGTTTCGGCATTTGGGTTGCCAGCTCTTTTCTAGTTACCACAGCTGCAGATAAAAAACGCGTCGGAATTGGATAAAAAAATTCTAACATTGCGAAACCCCAAAAAACTTGATATGAATCCGAAATACTTTGTTACAAAAGTACGAAATAAATAATTAACAGAAAAAGACTCGTCACTTGCCATTGGAAGCTTCTTGTAGCAGCCTACATTCCTGAAGGATCCTGCAGCATATCTGGCAACCTCGAGTCATTGGGGAAGGTGAGGTTACACCCTAAAGGCCAATTTATACTTCTGCGTAGGGTGCATGCAGTAGGTACAGCGTAGCATAAGCGCAGACGCGTACCATACCGCATACCCTTTGCCATGGCCTGACGTGGACCGCAAGATCTGTGATTGATCGGCTTGGTAGCCTCGCATTTCCTCCGACGTCTTCTCTCATTTCTGCCTTTTCTTTTAGTAATTTTCCACCTCAATAAGCACCACTCTCTTTCAGTCCTTGTAGTAACCTAGCCGCGAGAATTCTAAACACAGTGGAACATTAAAACTCTCCGCCGCCAACTAGTGTTTCGGAGCAGTACTGCAGAGCAACCAAAAACTGAATGCAGAAGTATAAATGCTCACGACGACGTCGCCTTCGTGTGTAGCCTACGCTGTACACTTCGGCGTACTCTCGACGCATAAGTACAAATTGGCCTTAATTTGAAAGTGATTGCAGTACCAGTTTTGGCCACAATCTTGCACACAGCTCCTTTACGAAAAATCATATCATTATTTAAGCAGATTACAAAAAGTAATAATACAGAACACTAGCCAAAATGTTTATTGTTAAGTATGTCTAATGTTTTACAAGTGCACTAGCACCCTGTAATAGAAAAATGTTACTTCAAATTCTTTGGTAACTGTAGGGAGGAAGAGCAGTAAGAAAGGTCATTTGGCTGGTTGGAGAACTGAAGATTAAATATTACTGGGCATTTAAATGGGAATAGGAGTGAAGAGGAAGAAAAAAGAGCAAGCATTTCTTATGCTCAGAGAATTCGTTAGTGCCCCGTTTACACGCTCCATTGCAAAAAACAACAGCTGGAGCAAAAAAAAAAAAGTCTAACATTTTGCTGTTCTTTGCTTTCAGGCTCATCTGTTAGAGGCATTGGTTGCTCCACCCGTGGAACAAACCCAGTGAACATGCACCTGGACCTTTGGAGAGACGTTCTCAAGTGCTAAAATAAGTAAGCCGATTGTTTCAGATATAATCCACTGCCTTTTCTGCCTTTGAATCTTCACAGTCGACCGCACTGGTCAAGTCCTGCCGAGTTCCTCGAGTAAGTGAGCTCAAGGCGGAGAAAAAACTGACCTCAACTCATCGACAGAGGAAAGAGGGAAGGAGAAAAGGAAGGAAAGGACAGATGAGGGGGACTGAGAGCAAACGGATGGTTGCGTTCCTCTTCATGGCGGCGAGGAGGAGAACGAAATAACAGAAACGAATTAATCTGGCGGTGCGGGGGCCATGTTATTAACAGCCTACTGAAACGCACTTAACTCATGCCTATTCAATTATGCTAATGCACATATGCAAATGAACAGTCCGCAACACCATGCTGTCTCAATTAGGTGACAGGCTTACAAGGGTTGGTTTTAGAGAGCGACCAGATTATTGCCCTGCTATCCGTCTACAAGCAAACAGCTTTTGACCTGTGATTATCATTACGAGACATCAGCGGGGTGAGTTGACTCGCAGACTGAGAAGCAACGTTCTGTTTGCGTGCAACTGCATGTGTTGGCTGCACGTGCCTCTTCACATGTCATGTTTATTGGTTCAGTTCAGCACTGTTGATTTTAGCAGCGCTTCCCCTCAAGAATGAACCAGCTTTCGAGGGGTCAGACATATGCATGGTCAGCTTGTGTCATCTGCCTCTGTTTGACACATTGAAGCTCTTTATATACATCAAACAACTACAGGAATGACACAAGCTCCAGTTCGTCAAATGATTGAAGCCCAGCATGCATTAAATTATTGCACGAGTCATTTCTGAAATGGTGGGAACTATTAACTGCACAATAAATCTGAATCACTGATCTACATGAATGCTTGGCTTTCATGTCTAACACGTATTCACAATGTAGGTATTAAAATCAATAGGGTGAATTGTCAGAAGATTGGTGAGTAATACATCATATTCAGTATGGCCAAGGTTGGATTATTAACATTGATTATATCTGACCATGAAATATAGCATGTTGTCTCAAAAGAACAGCTTTAGCTCTCTGTGCAACAATTTTTACTTGCACAAGAGCATTTTATTATCTAGCATGTCCTACCAGATATAGTTAACATGCTGAGCACATGCACATGGGCGCCGCAATGATTTCAAAGCAGTCATAATGGCTGCATGAGTCAATATCAGCCGTCACTGCGTCATGTAATGCTTAAAAGACTTACTTTACAATAGCAGACTAATGAGAATGACAAGTACTTTTATAGCTCATTCATCTGAAAGTAAGATGAGGATGTAACAGGGTATTACTAACAGAAATAAAATGTGATTTTCAGGGGAATTTTGACCATTTTAGGGCACTTAAGGCATAACTTTTAAATTAAAATATCTTTAATTTATTAACAAATTCTCAGTCTGATTCATTAGACAGAGGATGTTATCTATTTTCTTTAAAATAGAACCGGTCAAAAGTTTTAGATCGGTAAGATATTTTTATGTTTTTAAAAGAAGTCTCTTCTGCTCACCAAGGCTGCAATTATTTGATTAAAAAAAACAAAAAAAAACAACAACAACTACAACAGTAATATTGTGAAATACAATTTAAAACAGTGGTTTTCTAACATATGACTCGCGAG
>JAOTRC010000016.1:16968155-16980079 GCA_027497675.1 Cyprinella lutrensis | reverse complement strand
GAATGTGTTTTTATGGTTTTATTTTCAATTTAAGTTAATTACAATAACCCTGATGGGAACAACCTAATTTTATTTAAATGGAAAAATTTAAAGTTACATTTCCAAAGAATGCTGTATTTGCTTTGAAAGTTACCATTTACTACTTATCATTTCTACCATTTATTTCTACCATTACATATTAGCTATTATTATTAACAACTTTTACACTATTATTTGTAATAAAGAAAATAAAACAGGGTCATTGATTGACGTATAGGCCTCAGTGTTTATAACATTTAATGATCTCCAGATTTTCTCATTTGCAGGGATGCCGATCTGTTTCTGCTGGAATCTCGCAGGCTGTGGCCGGCTGAAGAAGGTTGGCTGGAGTTTGACTTTACAGCAACTAGCAATCTCTGGGTGATGAGTCCACAACATAACTTGGGTCTACAGATCAATGTAGAGACCAGCAGTGGTAAGATAAGTTTAAGATCGAATCAAGTGTGTGTGTGTCTTTCAGATCCAAATAAAAGCATTCACATGTCTGTGTGTGAGTCCGGTGATTGGAAGTAAACTGGGTGCCTATTACTCCTTTTCCACCAAAAAAGAACTGGTTCGGAACTGGTGCTGGTTCAAAGTTTGTTCGTAGTTGGGTCAACTTGCGAACCTTTTCAGAACCTGTTTTTCCACTGACTAAAGCGCCCAGGGAACAATGTCGTTACGTCACTGTGTACGTCTTAGATAGAAACGCTTGCAAGTACAACATTACTTTGGGATTAACTTGTGTACCAAAAAGGCTTTAAAAAAATTGAAATATGTAAGTATTTTAATCTTTTCCTTTGATATGTTATCTTTTCTGATTAGTTATGTACCCCCCCTGTCTTTTTTCCCTTTCCATTTATTTGTTCTATAATGTGACTGTTTTCTTCTTTGCTTATAATGTTTTTAATAAACAAATGTTAAAAAAAAATAGAAACTCTTGCGCCAACTTCAAGCATAACAATTACAAAGGCGGACTCCATTTTGTTTCTACTGGCTTTGCGATCCCATATTATGGTCAGAAAAGATGTTTAGAACACATCTAAACCCGCCCTCAGCCCCCGACATAAGCATGACGTGGTTAAAGAACAGTTCTTGTCCAACAAAGAGTTGGTGCCGCTTTGGAACCAGTTTTCCTGGCCGAGAACCGGTTCTTTGGCTGTCGAAACACAAAGAACTGGTTCGCGTGCAGGCACCGGCTCTCAAAATGCTTTGGTGGAAAAGGGTTATATGAGCCACATGAGCAAAGATGGCGTTCCAAATAGATTATTTCTAGGGGTTCCATTGCCAGTGAGGTGACTGGGAATGTTAACAGATGTTTTTTGGTTGGGTATTATATAGTCCTCATTGGCTGGTTCAACCTTTTCATTTTAATTTCCTTTGGTAACTTTGAGTTTAGTTCTGTTCAGTTTGATTTGCGAGTCAACCAGTTCAAAGAAGATATTTAGAAGACACCATCTTTGGAACCATGAGTCCTGATGTGACCACAAACAAACAGCACTTATCAAAGAGAAGCCCTACTTATTGATATCTTTGCATCTAAAACTGGACAAAGATACCTATAGTACTCTACTTTTCTTTTCTTTTTTTATAGGATGGAGCATCAGTCCCAAGGAAGCAGGGTTAGTGGGTCGGGATGGTGCTCTGGAGAGGCAGCCTTTCATGGTGGCCTTTTTCAAAGTAACCGAAGTCCGTATTCGCTCTGCCCGGTCAACGGGCAGACGTCGTCAACAGAACCGCAATCGCTCCAACAGTCCTCAAGAGGCGACAAAGAGCACCGCTCATACAGGTTAGCCATTTATATTTCCCATATTGTGAAATAAGCCTCTTCCTATATATATTTTTGTTTCTAAACAACACAAGTTTAATATGCACTTATCCACTCCAGTCTGTTATAATATTTCAGGAGATGTTGACCTGGATAGTCTGAATCTGATAAGTTTTATTGAGTCCAGATATACCCCTTCAAAATGAAAATCTGGACTCAATAAATGTCTTTAAGATCCTCTTGAGAATTCATTTAAGAAGCAGCGCATATGTAGGCCTGACTGTCCTGATTCAAAGTCCTTTGCTGGTTCCTTATCAATGTAAACCTGTAAGAGATAAATAGAGAAAAACTATTTTTTTTAATATGGGACCTAATTTAGGCACAAATTATGCCATATGTGAACGCAAACTAGAAAAATACATTTGCTGATGTTTTTTATTTTTTTCTTAAATCGATTGAATGGATATAAAGCGGCAAGATTTTGCACCAATCAAATTTCTTCCTGAACTTTGCTATGAGGTCAATACAAATGAAATTTTACACATGCCATGTCCCAAATGCAAGTAAATGTTCTATTGGCTAAACAGACGATAATTTAATTGTTGATTTGTTAAATGAAAAGCACGTTTGTATTGCAACAGAGAAATAGGTTTAATAGTTTACTAAAAAATGCATTTTCTTGTGTCATAAAGTGTACCCAAGAAATAATTTGTATAAGAAGTGTAACTGTAATTGGACTTCAGTGAAGAGTAGAGCCTACATTTACCAGAAAAAATAAACAGTTACTGTTTTTAAGTTAATGTGTGTGTTCCTAGACAAAAGGGTGACGTTATAATATAGATTGCTTAATCAATCAATCAATCAATCAGTCAACTAGTTCATTCATAGATCTTTTTCTCCATATGTTGCGAGCTTTTTTTAATTTTTATTATTGCCACAGTCCATATAGAAAAACAGACAACAATTATTTTATTGACGGGCAGTTTGCACAGAAATGTACGATTTTTCCCATCCTCACCGACCTCGTCATAAAATCCATTTAAATTATCATACGACACCTCATGCGCTGCTTTGTCGACGGTGGCACGGAGCGACACTGGTGGCTGGTGTTGCCAGATTTGGTGTTTTTTCGCTACAAATTAAGGCCTGTTTACGTGTGTTTTAGCTGGGTTTTCGCCTGGAAGACTCTATAGAAATCTGGCACCCTATTGTACAAAGTCATGGTCACCAGAATGAACGCGTTCACAGTAATGTTCATCAGGCAGTAATACAGTACGTTCAGATCACGTTCGGCCAAAATATGAACGCGTTCAGGCACAACACTGAACAGGCCTAATGAAATTATACCTGAACATTGAATCAAACTCAAAATCCCATCCCAAGGATAGCTGAATCCCTTAAAGTACCCTAATTATGATATTTTAAAGGTGTCTAATATTGTTTTGGAGGGCTCCTACAACAGGTTTAAAACAAAGTATTTTTTTTCTCATAATATACATTGCACATCACATTGTTTCTCAAGGAGTTGGAAATGGTTGTTTTTTTTAGATTCAGTTTCTAAACCCCTCTTCGCTGTCAGCATACTCTTCTCTGATTGGTCAGACGCTTACAGCACATGTCGGAAACAAAACTCCTATTAACACATCTGAATTTCAGCTCTGGAGGTTTTCCTTAGTGTTTGACAGACAGCGATATGAATGTTGGCTTCATTTTTTCTGTATCAATGCCAGTGCAAGTCCTCATCCTTTTGAGGTGCATACAAAGTGGATTTGCAGCTCTAAAAACAGCTTCTTTTTGACACGTGGACAACACAAACCAAACTCTTCCAGGCCTCAGAAGCAACAGTTTTTGAGGATTGGTCAAAGTAGACGTCGTTAGCAGCAAAAATCGGGCCAAAAATCGCAGCCAAAAATCGGGCATTATGCTAATTTGTTACATTGTTACATTTATTGGAATTGCTGATAACTCGTTTCATCAGTTCAGAATCAATTTTTAGGGAACAATAACTTTTTTTATCATGCACTTTGATCTTTAAACCTTCGCAGACATTTTTCATTCACAAACAGCTATATTACACATGACGTGAAAGGTTATGTTCGAAAAAGCATAATAGGGACACTCTAAATGGGTACCTTTCTGCTTCTCATTATTGCCCTGGTTTTAGGGTGGTCTGAAAGCCTAGTGCTAATACCCCACATAATCCAGAGCTAATGTGAATGTGAGGCCTCCAACCATAAAGGACCGTAGGGCTAAAAAAAACGTATATTTATCATTATTTATCAAAGGTTATGAGTTTAATTCACATAGCTGGATACACTTGAATTGGAACTGTTTTTTTATGTACTTTAAGATGCTTATATATTCATTTCTTTTGTCAGGAACAGTGATTTCTCTCTACTTTTATTTATTATTTGTGTATGTTCACAACTACAATACATTTAATTGACGTACGCATACAATGCATCCTGAAAAATTTACACCAATTCCAAATGTGAGTCAGACACCACACTGTTTCATACATTTATACAGTAGTGATTAAACTCAAAGCTTCTAAACCCTTCAAACTATGTGTCTCGTCTAATGAGGAAAATCTGCTTAATTTGTCCTGAAGGATTGGACTTTATGTAACCCAAAACATCAACCCGTCTACTCGGCTCGACTTGGGATGTCTGGAGTGTAAATATTTATATTTGGAGCAGGAAGTTTCGAGGCCGTTGTGACAGCCGTCCCCTCGTGGCAGTGTTGAGAAGGCATATGGTTCCAATATGAAATCACTCTTATCAAAGCATTCATAGGCTGCCTGTGAGCGCTGCATCTTGACCCATGTTGAGAGATACAAGTGTACTATATAGTTTTAGTCTCTCTAATTGGTAAATGTTAAATTTTCTCAATTTTTTGTTTAATACAAATAGTTCTGAATAGAAATCTGTTTGAAGATTGTGATTCAGAATCAAATCATATCTGGAATATAATGCAGTGTTGTTATTGTTAAGTAAAACTAAAACTGTCAAAAATAGTTTTCATTAATTAAAAAATAAAACTGAAATAATATAAAATAAAATATAAGGAAGTTTGATTGTCTACTTTAGACATTCTACTAACTGTAAGTAATTTTCCACCTAGCATACATGTCAACTATTAGTCATGATAGTATTAGTAGACTTGTTTAATATCTGCTAAAACTCTTTTTATGCTCCCCAACAGACATTCTAATGAATAAGTAACTTTGTCATGTCAAGTACATCAATTTAAAGGTGCAATTTGTAAAAATTTTGAGTATCTATTAACAGAAATGCAATATGACATCCATATGTTTTCAGTGGTGTATAAATAACTTAGTTAATAAACCGTAATGTTTTATTACCTTAGAATGAGACATTTACTGTATATCTACATCGGGTCGACATATTGTGATGTCATGTTTCTATCGTAGTCGACAGCGAACAAACAACCCTACAGAGCGTGTTTCGTCACTACCTTGAAAGAGAAACAGTAGAAAGCTAGAAGCCATACATACCATGAGTAGTGACTTTTCCCTTGTCAGTGGTGTAAAATATGTAGTTGGACTGTTTTATGTAACTTAGTTCTTCTCCCTCGCTGTGTTATGGCTATGTGGGGATAAATGTGCTGGTTATGTTCATGAGACAGCTGATTAGTACTCTTGTCATTGACCATAAAACAGTATGTTACTGGAATCACCAACCCGTCGATAGCCGTTGACAAGTCGATCTTGGAAGCATTTTAAGTTGATCACAAGGAGTTTTCAAAATTGGAGAAAAAAGTCTATTGTGTGTAGTAATTGGGCTCTTGGGGATGGGGAGGCGCGCACGCTGTTACAATCATGCCATTTTTGCCGCGCACACCTTTGGGCTCCTCGGACGTGTCGAGTTTGAACAAGGCTTTACGCTTTAACCAGTTCAGCCACAGTAACGGCTCATATTTAGCCAGTTAAAAGTTAGAAAAAATATATAGTTGCATAGTTTCATGTGGTTCTTCTCCCTCGCTGTATTATGGGTTTGCTATGTGGAGAGAAATGTGCTGGTTACGTTCATAAGACTGATCAGCTGATTACTATTATCATATTATATATTAAAACCCTTGATCCTCATCCTGACTATGGCTTTGTAAACTTTATACATGATGTGGTTTATAATGGACTGTGGTATAGAAACAGTGACAATGTTACACACTCTTGGCTTACTCTGGTTATTCTCTGCTGTCTCAGACGATGATATGTTTGTCCCGTTTGAGCCACCATACCTTCTTCGTAAGGGAGGGGTGAAGAGTGGGCTGAGCCCTTAGTGCAACTCGCAACCGAACCGCTAGATGCCACTAAAAAATACACACTGCACCTTTAATTTACCTAATCAAACCCGAACGTAATCTAACCTAACAGTCTACTAATACTCTAATGAGAGTTAGTTGACATGTAGTTGCAAAGTTACTTAGTAGAATGTCAAAATAAAGTATAAACAATATAAATATTAGATAAAAATATGCTAAAAATTAAATATTAAGCTAAAGTACTAAACGAATAGAAATATAAAAAAAATGACAAAAGATAATAAAATGATAAAACTTTAAAATGAAAACAAATGGGAATCAAATGAAATGAAAACAAATTTCTTTGTAAAATAGTAATACTAAAATAACACTGATATACTTGATAGAAAATTATTAATTAAAAGATACCTCTATCTATAGACAAATATGTTTAGTGTCAGGACATTTACCTTTTTTTCTTCTTTTTTTTACAGCAGTACTGCAAAAACGTAATAATTAAAATAGCATGTCATTATATTCAGATTACAGTAATGATAAGTATATTTATGCACTATAGGAATGTGCTTGATTGTCATGAAAATAATGTCACAATGCAGGCATCGTTTAATGATCCTAAAAACAGGCTTCATTTATCCTTTCTTTCTTTTGATTCCGGGCAGGAAAATGACCCTGACATATTCTTGACAGGTTTCACCCTGTCTCTATGAGCTTCCAGGTCAGGCGAAGCACTTTTACGTGCGATTGGAGGTTTGACACTGTTTCTAAAGCTTTGACTATATATGAAAACAAAACTAGCACATTAAGCACTAATGCTTGGCTAGGTGTGCGGGGGAG
The DNA here is from genome assembly GCA_027497675.1 of Cyprinella lutrensis. Taxonomy (NCBI): domain Eukaryota; kingdom Metazoa; phylum Chordata; class Actinopteri; order Cypriniformes; family Leuciscidae; genus Cyprinella; species Cyprinella lutrensis. The sequence goes on along the minus strand of JAOTRC010000016.1, from coordinate 16,973,175 downwards.
CTCGCCGGCCTTTGGCCCGAGGGAAGTTATCAAGCGTCTAGCTCAGCTCAGTATGTGCCGCCCCAGCGCTAGACCTGTAATTACCTCTGTGCTGTTATTAGGTGCTGGGCTAAAATGCCTGACCACGTTAACAGTATCGCTTAAAGAATTATAATAACACGGCACTGTCCAGCTGCGGTTTTTCATCTCCCCCTCCCTCAGCCCTCCTTTTGTTTACCGTTGGTGTAATTAGACATCGGCAAGCTCTGGGGATAGAGGTTTAATAACCACAGTGATGAAAGACAGGAAGAGAGATAAACTTCACATGGACGCAGACAGCCACTCACATTCTCTTTCAAGTCATCAAGGGAGCGGGGTGAGACAGCCTCCCTGCCTCAGCTCTTTCCAGGATGGATGTTATTCCATGCGGAACGCCGTGTCCATTACTCCAGAATGCCGTCACCACCAGGAATGTCATTGTGTAATTGCTCCAAAGAGAAGCTTTTCGTGAGAGGCATCTGTGAGATTTCATCGCAGTCACCATGTTTTTGGTCAAGAAATCCACGTGTGTATCTTGGCATGCGTTTTTGACAGCTTTTGGCTGTAAATGTCAAACCAAAAAGGCCATAAAGCTAATAGGACTATTTCTATTAACAGTTCTTGAACATCTGCGTTCTTCCACCAATACTCTGAAAGTGATTCCTGTGCTGCCACGGAGCAAGAAATTAATTTATCTTCTTCATTTGTTAATTAGCCTAATTAATCTTATTCAGTAAAAATATAAGGTGACCGCCTGGGTCAGCTTTGGGTCAATTGCCGAGACGGCCACCAACAGAACCATCGACCCGGACATCAGGGCCGCCCAGTTCAACAGCACCGTCCTGCCGGCCATGCTCTACGGGGAAACAGCGGCGGCCGACCGGCAAAAGCTGGCCGTGACTGAACGCACAATCAAGCACAGCATGATCGGGATTAAACGGATCGACGACATCCGCAACGAGCAGCTGCGGGCCATGAACAGGGTGGCCGACGCGGTGGACCTGGCCAGCAAGGCCAACAAGCGCTGGGCCGGGCACCTGATGCGGCGGACGGACGAAAGATTGACACGCAAAGTCACCGTCTGGTTGCTGATCGACATCAAGCGGCCACCCTGCAACACGATGGCGCGATTCGCTACGACAAGATCTGGGACACAATTGGATGGGACTCGCCCAGGACCGAGAGACTTGGGCAAATCGTTGTGGTCTGCGCTGACCAACTTTGGCTGGCGAAGACAGACCGATTCTGAAATCTGGATTAACCCCAGTGATGGGTGTGTTTAGGGGTGGGGTCAGGGGTTGGCAATTCGTACAAATTCATGCGAATTGAGCAACTCGTAAAATATATACGATTTAGCAAAGAACGTACAAAGTGAGGTCATATGATAATCATATGAATCAGCCACCTCGTAAAATTCGTACGAATTTGCCTTGAGATCGGTTTGGACTTACTAATGACTCTTTTCAGGCAGTTCAGAATCGGTTCTTCCTTTTGGGAGACAATAACTTCATTTATCTGCACTTTGAAACGTTGCAGACCTTTTACATTCAAAAACAGCTAGGTTACACACTGCATGAAAGGTGGTATCTGAAACTAAAAACTAGAATCAGAACTGTTAAGTAGAATCAAAATCAGAAGCAGAATCATTCAATTCCTTGTGATAGTCATCCCTACATATGATGAGCAGGCAGCGGTCTTCATTCGAGGGCCAGCAGAGGCCCACAGGACCCATACACAGCAGTAACAGTGTGGCATTAAATTTTACAGGCAGGAAGAGAAGCGCTTTATGGGGTACCACAAATCTGGCCTTTACACTCAATGAAACTCCACACTAAATATCTGCTTTACTCCTTGAGACCTTGACAGTAAATAATGGCAGTAAATAAAAGAAAGGTGGAAGTAAACAAAACTAGAGTGTATGAATACTGTCTAAATTCAGTGTGTTAAGGCTGGTCCACACTAAAAGAAATCTTAGCAGATTTTCAAAATGTGAGAGACAACAAACATGACGATAAAAGAAGTGACTTTAGAGTAAACAAACATGGCGACAAGCAAGAAGAAATTGGCATAATATGTTTGGACTGCTTTTTACAGAAATATCGCTTTCACATGACAATCTAGGGTGTGTGCATGTTTGTCCTCAGAGTTCCCCACGCACAATAAAATTTCTGATCGTGAATATTTAACATATTGGATATTTACGATCGGTGCCGTCCTGATGTTCTTCTGACCAGATTCAGTAACTCTTAACACACACCACAGGAATATTCTGATAAGATAATCTTAGAACCTTCAAGATAATCTGGACTTTACCTAGAATTGTCATAAGGATTGGGCCCAAAATTGGCCCAATAATCTTGTAACTTGTGGGTGCCTTTAGTGGTGCCTGTTTTGGTTCATGGTTCATGTTCATGTTGAATACATGTAGATGCATCATATTTGGGTGACTAACAAAAACAGTTCCAGTTTAAGAAATAATATTCTGCATGAAGATAAAGCCTTTTTTAGGACCATTACGACTTCTGATTTCTCGACATTTCTAGACTGTAATATGAAAATCACTATCATTAGCAATATACAGCCAGAGTTTCCCTTTTGTGTTTAATTATAATTTTCATAATTCTCAATGATGAATACAGCCCAGAGAAGATAGAAAGAGAAGATTTGGCATATTAATAATACTGGTCATAAAAAATGCCTTGGTTTTTTATGCATATTAATATACCTTTAGATTTTTGGGGTGAAATATGACCCTTCAGGAAATTTGCCTATTTAAAAATATGTTAGAAGTGGATCAAAAGAAGAACAGGGCCAATATTCATCTTAAGCAATAGCAAAGTGCTGTTTAAAATAGTATAAAAAGGAGAATAGCATGTCACACCACAGGACATATCAACTTCCCATATGAATGAGTTGTGTGTAACTAGTGTGTCAAAATCTGCCGTTCTTTGGTTGTAGTTTGGCCTCATTCTCAGGCCTGTGGTTAGGTGTAGAACATTCTTGACTATAAATGTCACAGTTGGGGATCTGTGTAAGACAGGTTCACTGCTCGGGATCAGAGAGGAAGGGGACCCCTGGGGGACCGACTAAAAGGCCACTCGGGAGAGCTCGGGGGCCACTCCTGCTGGCGGATTTATCTCAGTAAATATTTACCCTAGTCCTGCCAGACAGAGTGAGAGAAATAAAAGAAGGGGTCTTACTTCGGGGGCTAAAGAAGGCCAGAGATTTCACACTGCATCTCAAGCTGTAGACCCAGTACCTAGTTTAAACAGAAATTATTTTGAAATAATCCATTTCAGTTAGTCAATCCTGAATATATTGAAATTCTCGGGAACACTTTAGAATACGGTTCCTTCGTTAATGAATAACTACACAAGAACTAATGATCATGGCTAGATCTCTGGGAAGCATTAGTTATTGATCAGTTAATAGTGAAGTACCACTTTCATCTGTGCACTATTATTACTAGTTTGTTAATTAGAGTGTCTTGTTAGTTAATAATAGTTACTAGATTGTTAATATTGTGTTAATCGTTGGTTCTTGTGTAGTTATTCATTAACAAAGCAACTATATTCTAAAGTCTTACCAAATTCTCTATTAACTGAAAATTACAGCAAACTGCAACAATGATTTGTTGATACTCTAGGGTTAAAGCTGGTAAAAAGTGCATTTGATTTTACTCTCCTCTGTGTCACTAGATGACACATATCGCAGTACTTTCCTAAATGTCTTTACTATTCACATGGAAATTTGTCTGATTCATGACTCAGTTGGGGGAAGCAAAACAAAGTTGATTCTGTGTTAATTTGATAAGTTTTTTATGTTATAGATTTATGTAGCAATTGAAAATCAATAAAATTACCAAATATATTTTGAAACAAAAGTCTTGATAAGGTTTTCCAAGTTTGATCAAGGCAATTAAATAATTACCTAGTTCTGGCTTGAAACTCTAGATGGAGCAGGCAGGTCTAACTCATTTGGGAGTATTCATGTCATTATCTACATAGCACAGCTGATTGGTTGTTGTTGCATCAGTGGCCAATAAAAGTATGGTATTTGGAATAAAAATCATAACCAATTCCGTTGGGGCTAAAGGCACAATCATTGACATGATAATAAATAGCTGGCTGACTTTTTACACTTATTGACATAACAATCATAGATTCAGGTGGTTAATAAAAAGTATCAGTTGCGTCCCCAATGAAAATTTGAATGACAGTATTTTATTAAATACAATCACAGCTTTAAGACCAAGACGCTTTTGCCAACCAGTTGCATCAACAGTTGATTTTCAATGAACTTTCTCTTAAAGGAGAAAGTAGGAAACACCTTAGCCCTGGATGATTGTTGATTTCTTAGGATGACCTCAGAGATTTGTCTACACGCTCACCATATGGTTTCAGTTACAGCCTTAATTTCTTCTCTACATTACTCAGAGACAATCATGTTGTTAATAAAGGTAGTTTTTTTTAGATGAATAACACAAACTGTCCAAAAACATTCTTAATTTGAAAGATTTTTGCTATTATCTTAAGAAAGGCTCACTCATTTCAGAGATAATCACAATATATTTAAACACAGGAAATATGCAATGCAAATTTGTCAGTTCTATCTAAATCTGTCAGTAAAGCTCCTGTTTCTTTAAATCCCAACCCTTCCAAAAAAAAAAAAAAAAAAAAAAAGAACAATGTATCATGTGTAAGATTGCAAAATATGCAAGCGCAAAAGTCAAAGATATCCACATAGCGAGTGTTTACACACACACACAAAAATAAATAAATAAATAAACAAAGAAGGTGTGTGTTATCTCTTACTCCAAATGTTTTTATTGGTTTTCAATGACAGTACAAAATAACACAACAGTAGACAGTAAAATATTGTCCATTATTAATCCCTTACATGAGCTCCATACTCAATCCAATAGATAAAAATGAAAAAAAAAATAGAAATAAAAATAAGTAAAATAAAAATATTTAAAAAAAAATATAATAATAAAAAAATA
>JAOTRC010000016.1:16852933-16863364 GCA_027497675.1 Cyprinella lutrensis | reverse complement strand
TTACATTGAACTTTCAGCGCTGCAACTTTGCAGATACTGTTAATGCACCATCAGCAACATTACACACTATTTAAAATAAAAAAAGTGAAACTGGAATCAACCACCCCTTTAAAGGTTGAAAAAACTATATAGTGCTGCTTTAAAACAAAGCGTCAACAATTGAAAAAAATAAAAAATAAATAAAGATAGGATTATAATGTATATTTTTGTTTAATATGTTGATGCTTTGTTTTAATGTGCAATGGACCCACTCAATCAGGAAATTGAGTCAGTCTTTATTCTTTTATTGCTCCAACCACAGTGAGGATTTGTAACTTGTTTGAGAGCAGTCACTGAAACAAGACCCATCATAAGATCAAAGAGACGCTGAACTTCCCTGGAATAGCCCACCGACACAGAATTCAGACTCATTTTTAGATTCTGCATGGATGTATCGTATAAACAATTTCCCCATGTTTGTTTTCACGCAATCATACTGTAAGTATCTTCTTGATGGAGAATTAAGGGGGAGAAAAATCCTTGTGATCTTGGCATCGGTCAGCTCACACACGACTGTACAGCAGATGAAAGGGTTGCAGCACAGTTTATAATAGCATCCTATGTATTTACTCATTGTTTCTCATCTAAATCTTGGAAATTTAAATCAAAATGACAGCGAGGGTTTAGAGTTTCCCGAGTCCTGCAGCAAGTTTCCCTCTGCTTCACTTGGCTGTCTGTTTCCCAGCATCATCCTCCTGCTCGTCTTCCGTGCTGCGTGTCTGTTTGGATTTACACAATCACTGTATGACTCCTTCATAATGAAATGTCAGCTATCAATCAAACTGGCCTTATTAACTCTATAAGGTCCAGGTGTGGGTGACATCATGGAAAGCGACGGCAGCTTTTGGAAGTGTTTGCGTGCCTCTCTCTCTTGCTCCCATCAGTCAAAATCGCTGCCTGAATTACTTGGTCGAGATCTCTTAAGTTTCCTTTGAGGAGGACAGACTGTGAGAAGGCAAACAAGGCTTCCTGTTTTAAACATTGTACAAGAATCTTGTCCCAACTCACAAACCCTAAACAGGAACAAAAAAGCCCTTCTGTGATGTTGTGTCCCGTTTCAGGAACACGTGATCCACAGTCCAATCACAATTAGCCTATAGGCTACTTTGCCCTAAATTGCAGGCATATAGGCCTATACCACCAGTTTCACAAACAAGGCTTAAGCTTAATAAAAAATTACAAGAACTCAGAGTTGTGAAATCAGTTATAGGCTATAACAGATATTTCACTGTTTTGGCCATCCTTCCGTTAGACTGTCTCATAAATGAATTCTAGATGTCAGCTGTTAAATTTAAGTAATACCAATTTAGTTCAACCAATTATGCTTAATTTTGTACAGTCTGTGGTGTAAAGTTCGCATTAGCAATTAAATGAAAAAAAAAAAGGTAAAGCAAAACATGGTCAGGTCAAAGTCTGAATCAATTTTGGTCCCAAATGTTTATAGGCTACATTTTAGCCTACTTGTAAAGTCCACTGTATAAGGAATTGTTGTGTATGTTAAGTTTACTTTATTGTTCTATCCTCACTTACATAAATTAACTATTGTCTTGCACCCACTAGTAAAAAAATATAACAATTTATATGGTGTCTGGTGAATAATTTTTGAATGGACTGTAGCCTACCACTTCCATTGGTTTGTCTCAAGATGCACACCAGTAGCCTATTTTTTTTCTTCTATTTTTCTAAGGCATGTTTATAAAAGTCACTTAAATGTCCTAATTGGAAAATGCTCTTTAATCTAAGCATCTAAAAGAAAAAAAAAAAAAAAAAAACCCAGGCCATAAAATGACATATTTAAGCTGTCCTTTACAAATGCTATTTATATTTGTTATTGTTGTTTGAATGTAAAAATAAATACATTTATGCAAACAAACAAATTAATTAAAAAAATAAAGACAGCTGGCCTAAATACACGCATAATGAGCACATATACAAACGATCAGAAACTATTAAGTGCACAGGAGCGCAAGGTAAGACTAATTCAGTTGTTTTCCCTGCCTCTGCTTTTGTTTGCGCGTCGCGGTGCGTCAGACAGTTTTAGCCCGTAGCGTTCTCATGAACGCACGCCGCCAGGGCAGCGCAATGCCCGGAGCTGCCACATCCTGTATGTATGAGCCAGCTCGCAGGACAGCGATCCCCACTCCCGGGAACAATCCGTAGCCTGTGGGAGTTTTCCCATGCCAATTGTGATACTACACAATACGGGGTCACATTAGTTAGAAATATATTGTGGGGGGAACCGATCTCCCACTATAGCCTACCACTCTCTCTTTCTCTCCCTCCCGTTATACTGATTTGTCTCTCCGCGTGTCCCGTGCGTAACTGTCTGCACTGCTACCTCTCATAACCTGTGAGTGCAGCTGCTGTATGTAAACGAACAGGGGGATCGGGCGCAGTCAGATGGGCAGCGGGAGCAGACGTGCTGCCTGTCAGGAGGCATCGGGCAGATCGTGTCTCGGGACGGGACGCGGGACGACTGTATGACAGTTTGGAGAAACGCAGGCCTTACGACACAAGAGGCGCATATCAGTTGCGGCGGCCGCATGTTTGTGATTGCTCAGTCTCTCTTTCTGTCTCCGGTAATCCGCAGATTTACACGGTACATCACATCGCACGGATCGAGAGAGAGTAGGTAGGCCAATGGGAGAACTTCCAAGGACAGCAGGATTTAAGTCAATCTTTAGTCAAGTAGTCAGGTTTTTTTGGGGGTAGCCATTTACTAGTTTCTTGCATGTACATTTTCCCCTTGAACTTTGTTATGTGAAATTTCTTTAAAAAAAAATGTTCTTATAAAATCTGGCCTGTTAAAGTCACCATGAAACCAGAACGGCCATTATTTTGATAAATTATTGGAGTGTTTGTTATAATTAATAAATACTTATAATAATTTATTAACAATCCAATCAATTCCCACTGGACATTTTATCATTTCCGTAACCTATTTCTTATTTGAGTTCAACATTTCACTCTGATAAAAAGTCAACATGACTCATTTTGCCTCCATGTGAACCCAAATGCCCTAATTGTTTGAGGGGGGTAAACAACAAATTAGATCAATCAAAATATATTTTATGAGTATTAAAGTAATTCAATTGTTATGAGTATTATGAATTTGTTTATTTTAATTTAGGGACACATTTAACTGAAACTAGGCTGGGATTTTTATTTCCCAGCATGCTTTGCCATGACACTGAAAGGGAGTGTAAATACTACAATTAAGTGTTATATAATGTTTTATTGTGCAAGATTAATTTAATAGTGTTTAATGTTTTGCTATGCTAATTTAGAAGATTTTTTTTTTTTTGGTGGGGAATTAACACTCCTAAAAATATTAACGTTATTAACAATTATATGGTTGTTGTTGTTGTTTTTTTAAGTTAATTGTATAAATTCGCTTACTCAAATATTTCAAGTTAAGAGCAATTAAAATGTATACATAAAAATAAAAGTCTGCAGTACTGCTTAATTGCCTACTTAAACTTTGAATTGCTTAACTTAAATATTTTGATGTAACTGATAACCACAATTTTGTTTTGAGTTTTGTCAATTTATTCGAGTTGTTGATTTTATTCCTTTTGAAAATGTGGGCAAAAAAGTGGTCTCTATATACAACATGCTGTTCTCACTGCTCGGCTGACGTATGACTCCAGGTAAGCTCACTCAGTTTGAATTCTGTACACGTCATGGACTATGACAAGTGAATCAACAAGACCAGGAATGTGCATTAGTAAGTTTTTTTTTTTTATGTTGGCTTTAAAATGCAAGGGACAAGCCAATAGTGTATAAACACAGAGGACCCTCGGAAAAGATGCACCCATGCATCACACATGATACATGCAAATGCACTGCGAGCAGGGAGTAAAATAGCTGGTGACAGAAAGATGCTTAAAATTTGCTGGCATCTCTCATCCTTTCCTTCTCTTTTGTGACACAATATTAACATGTCCACCCGTCGGAGACCCTCGAGACACCGAGAACGCTGAAAAAATGAATGCAAGTGACAGCACAGTTCCTCTGTTTCACAACACGCAGAGCAGCCAAAGGCCGAGGGTCATGCTACCGGCCGTGGATCCCAGACCGCCGCTCGCGCCCAGCGACACTCATTTATGAGTTTTAATTACGCTGTGAAATCTGTTTCCTCCAGCCATGAGGGAAAACATCTACAGGGTAGATGTTGATTGTTATATATTCTGAAAAGTCAATTCATCTTTGTTGCCATTTCCCACTGGCCATGCAGGTTGTCTGTGAACGAGACAAATTCTTGGAGGAAGCCTTTAAAGGCAAGCCTTTTTGCTTTGCCCACAAGGGTAATTACGCACACTACTGTACATCATTGTGAATGTAATTTGTGCAAAACACTCATACACACAATTGCATCACCTAAGAAAGTAGGATTTTTGACCAGTCATTCTTAAACCTACGAACAAGTGAATTTTAAAGCTCATCCAGCAGGGAGCACTGTGGTTCTTTCAAACCTTCTCGGTTGCATGGCTGTGTTTGTGATAAACGCATGCCTTTCAACATGCAAAACTTCTGTGAAAGGCAAAGACAAGCTGCCGTGTGGCTCACAGCCCACTTAATGACAGAAACACATCATAAACTCGCAGGTAAAATGCCTGTTATGTGATTTTACCTGCCTAATAAGAGCATGAAATAAAACAGACTATGACCTTTATGTAAAAAAAAAAAACACACACACACAAAACACTTTTTTTTTTTAAATGGTTCCATTAGGAAAACACATGCTTATTTATTGGCATGTAACTCATCATGGCATCTGACGAACAATCCATATATATTATAATAATTACAGAGAACCCTTGCTGTAAAAATACAGTATTGTGACTTCCATCAATTTAAATTGCTCAAGTTTTAAATATCCTATTTTCTTGAAGATAAATTTTACTGCAGATTTTTTTTTGTCAAACTTTTTGTCAAAATAAATGATCAATATCATCACTTAGACTAATTTATAATACAATAACAGGAAGTGACTGTTCTTGTCTCATGGCACATATTTAATCTGCACCCGTTTAACTTCTCTTGGTTTGCAGCCAATAGCAGATATCCGTTTAATTGGAAAACAACAACAACACATTTATAAAAGTTAAACGCATCTGCCAACCTTTGTGAATTTGTTTATTATATATGTTACCTACCTAATTTGTTAATGCTTTTAGCAACCAACAAAAGTCTAGTACTTAAAGAAAGAAATTTATGGCAAAACCATCATGGGCCTACTCCTGATATTAACAATTCTTGATATAAATCATGATAAAAAAAAGAGCGTGTATGCTCTTAAACTGTGTTTTTGTGTGTGTTACAGAGAGAGAGAGAGAGAGAGAGAGAGAGAGAGAGAGAGAGAGAGAGAGAGAGAGAGAGGGGAAAAGATGGCCGAGGTGACAGGTCCACCTTAGCCCACTCAGTTGATCTATATGAGCTCAACTTTATTGCCAATTTCAGCTTTGGGACAGCTGAGGCTCTGACCATCATAAACACACACACTCACACACACACTCAACAAAGGAGAAATAAGTGTTGGTGCAGACAGGCATGTCCACAAAAGGGAGTGTACACATTTCAACACATCTGCACCTAGAGGAAACTTTTATGGCTCAGAGGTTGCTCTTTCATTGCTCATGAGACTTAAGGGAGCACTAATTTATGGTTCATTTAAATGTCGATGGTGTCTCATATACCACTCCTAATTTCTAAGGAGAAATACAATTAGAAACATTTGTTGCCATACAGCAACCTTAAGGTGCAGTCACATTAGCAAAATTATTTTGCAGGCTGTAGCGATATGAAGCACAGCTCAGAAGTGACTTTCAAACCAATAAGCAGCTTTCTGAATTTGAGTAACCAACTTGAAAGCGAGTGAAATCTGTTTCATGTGAAACTCCAGATCCAGAGTATTTTTATTTTAAAAACAAGATTTTACCCACAACATTTCGCATCAACGGTAAGTGTGACCGCACGTAGGCCTAGTCATATAGAGTTATAAAATCTAGTTAGGTTAATGTGGCAAGTCAATATATAAACAGCTGAAATAATATTAATTTGGAAGAATAATGAGAAACTGAGTTCACATTGAATTGTCAGACTTGCTTGGTATCTGTTATCTCATCGAGAAACAACTGACAAATTAAAAAAAAAATAATTTCTTTTTTATTATGTTTTATGAACACGTCCAGTTCTATTAGAGATACATGCAAAACACAGATTTATGGAGCAGTCAATCGGACTCAAAAATGGCAAAAAGGTTTACAGCACATACATTAATAAGCACAAATCTACACATAACCTGCTTATTTTAGTTTTACGCAAGGTTAATGTACAGATTTGCATATAAAATTCATAATCATACAGCATGGTATCCATACAACATCACTGTAGCTTAATGAACTCATTTTTTAAGCCATTATTCTCAAGTCTGACCGCATATGAGGCGGCTCTCCTTAACATATTCTTCTTTTTTGCCCCTTTCTGTGAAGCACGCTGGGGGAAGTCTTAGTGAGCTAGCAGGACCGCCACACTCGCACAGATTTGACAGTGTTTCCTCTGGCTATTCCAGCACGGCTGGTTTGAGAGACAGAAGCTTCTGTAGTGATGAACACCATGAAATGGCCCTGTAATGAATAATCACTTTGGTATATGTTTCAGTCAGGCCAAGACGCCATTAGCAGAGTCTGTCTCGCTGGGCAAAATCAATTCACACACACACACACTTATGTTCTGTGTTTACAACACTGTCACATCTGAACTGGGTAACAGTATTGCAAATGTGAAACATTTTTCTTTTTTATCCTTCCCAGCACTAATCAACAGTTTACAGCAGTGTTGATGTCATGGTGATTTCAAATAGCTACCTTCAGATGGCAAGAAAAAAAAAAAATCATCCGAGATGTCAGACAAATTGAAAGAAATGTTGATTATAAATACAATTCATTAAATATCAAGATGTATTTATAAAATTACTTTCACTCGTTGGACGACACAACTAATTTTTATTTAGTTCTTATGCATTATTATACCATTAGCATAGCAAGATGCTAACATCAAACTCCATAAGAATCAATTGTGTTTCCGTGCACTTTACATGACGAGATCTCTTTTTGTTGAGTTGCTGCTTACTATTTATGATTCTAAAGCTGTCATTCCATTTCAATTACTGTATAAAAAAGCGCTTTGAGTGTCCAGAAAGGCGCTATATAAATGTGATGAATTATTATTATTATTATAAGGTAGCATTTGGTTAGGATTTGTTATCTTAGAAGGCAGCTCCCAATATAGGCAGTAAGGCAGCTTATACTACTTGGGTTTGAAACAGAGCCCTTTTTCTAAGTGTGTGGTTGTCACGTCCCCTCAATGTTTAGGTCCATGATGAGGTCTTTCCCTCTCTCTCTCTCTAATTAGGCTGATCAGATGTTGCTATCATGACATTTAAAGGCCTCATTCTCTCCAGTCATAAGGGCCCCTGCCATAACACAAACTGACAGGCACACTAGCATGCTAGCATGTTGCTATGCTAAAAAAACTAATAAGCACAAAAATGCACAGTACAGACAAATATTGAGTTACAGTATAACATTTTAATTAGGTTAAACTCTGTTAACTGATACCTGTCAGTGATTAAAATAATGTATATACTCAGACCTAAAGGATTATTAGGAACGCCATACTAATATTGTGTTTGACCCCCTTTCGCCTTCAGAACTGCCTTAATTCTATGGGGCACTGAGTCAACAAGGTGCTGAAAGCATCCCAGATAGCAAACTGACGTTGAATCAACGTGGAAACATGACATCGAAACAACGTCAGTTTGGACTTCAGGAGATTGTTTTGACCAGGACCACACCCCTAAATGCATTGAAGCAACTGCCAAGTGATTGGTTGATTAGACAATTGCATTAATGAGAAATTGAACAGGTGTTCCTAATAATCCTTTAGGTGAGTGTATATTTCTATATTAGATATTTCTCTGAAGTTTTCTGTCATATTGGGTAAATGTGGTTGGTCTGCAGTCATGTTGAAAGATCCTATTTATGAGATGATTGCACATAAATACAACCACTTGTCAAAGACTAGACATTCCGAGCTGGGTGCATGTCAACAGAAGAAATGTGGCGAAAGCAGAATGATGTAAGTGACTTGGTTGATGGTGACTGTACACAGGTTAGTTTGAACACATTTTGGGGGACCTACATTATTATGCAAAATTCATGTGTCCACAGTGTGTGTAAGCAACCAGCCTTTAATTGAGGTACCCTCTCCTTTTTTAATCACCATAAATCAGAAGCAGTGTCTAAAAATACTCTGTTCCAGACTGTGATGTCACAGTTGGGGCAAGACCCGCCCATGAATGGTGACGATCTGCCCTATTAGCGTCGATTGAGTGAGGTGCAGACGGTCGGCCATGCTTATATACTTGCTATAGCACCTATATAATATCTGCGCCACATAAACATTACATGTTCTGTTTTAGGGTGTACTGCTTCGCAAATGAGGTCAATTCAATGCTGGATTTGTTGATTCTGAAAGATGGGTCGAATCAATCTTCATATCCAGAAGTATCGCATTTAATGTTTTGTGAATGTTTCTGAATTGCGTTTCTGAATGTGCTTTTTTTGCCTGTATGGCAAATGGTGCTAAAGATGATTACATAAAGTATAACCGGTTTCACAGACAGGGCTTAGACTAAGCCAGGATTAGTTCTTAGTTCAATTAGTCATTTAAGTAGCTTTTATAAATGTGCCTTAGAAAAAAACAACAACATAATACTGAGACAAAACAATGGCATATTTTTAGATGCCAGTGCAAGTTGCTGTCAGTTAAAACAGCACTAACATGCTTTTAAGTCTAGTCTGTGAAACCGGGGTATGTGTCAGAAAACTACATTCAGTTTGTATTCATGTATATTCTTTTAAAGTATTTTATATCTGTAATAAGCGTGTTTTTTTAAAATATGCTAAATTGCTCCAGAACTGCCTTGGTGTCTGAAGCACGCCTATGATGGCTTAAACAAATGTCATCAAAGTAGGCCGCTCTGTAGGTGTTGGAACATAGCTTCAATTTTGGCGGTTGAGTTTGAAAACAGTGTTAATAGCGCATGGTCACACTTTTAGTAAACGGACCAGAATGTAAGACTCTGTGTATGTTTTTATGGTACAGTGTGCGTCTGTACTTGCCTAGACCTCTGGACCCCTGGCTACATCCTCCATCAAACCTCCATCAAATCTGAGACATTTTCACTCACTCACTCTCTCTCTGGCCCTTTCTCTCCGCTCCATAACCCATTTATCTCTAGATAACTTTGTCAGATTGTCAACCAAACTCTCCGGTGGGAACTCAGCCCAAAGCCTATTAAGAAGGAATAAACTCCATCCTCGCTGGGCACTGACAGGCAATACCTTTCCCAGAGCGTTACTGTGACGATGTTAACAGCGCTCTTGTTACTGTAGCCACAGCCAGACGGGCCAGTAATCACATTTCCAACAGTAAACGACAGACATATTTCATTGATTACATAAAAGAGTAGAATTGCTTTCCCCTGACCAGATGTAAACCCGGTTTAACGCAGCTGTGATTGCGTTGGATGTCTTGGCATGGATTGAGGTACGTTGGAGAGAAACGTGTGCATTAACGAGGAGATGCGGTGAGGTTTTCTCTGTGGTCGCGGTGACTTGCAGCCTCATGAATAATTAGCGTGTGTTAATGTTGAGTGTAGCTGATTGAGTCAGAGCCGCTTTTGAAGAGCGGTGTGCTGAAGGGGTTATACTGACAGGAGGGAGACGGCAGTCATAATTGAGTCAGGGAGAGAGGTAGAAAAGAGGAGGGAATTTTGGCTCCGTCTGGACACCTTTTGTTTTTTGAACCCCTTCATGTTCTGGCCTTGGGAATAGACTGTTATTTCTCACTTTGCCAGAACATCTTTGCCCCACATTTAGATCTGTAATAACTGAATCCTCTTTGAGTATATTCATTTTTTGTTGAAGAAGAATTGCAAATTTGACTAATGAAATTTCATTTTTGCTGCATTTATAACAACATTTAATGTATAAAGTGAAATGACAGCACAATGACAATGATCGCAGGCCTGAACCACAAAAGCGGCGGTCGACCACCGTGCTGTTTCTGCTCTCTCTCCAGCGAAACCCCAGTTTAGCGATGTAATGACCCAGAACTAATGGCGCCCCATTCATTTAGCTCTATCAATGTCAACGTCACACAGGCTCACACAAGACCGCGTATCTACCCCATGTATGTGTATGTACGTACGTACGTATGAGAGTCATTACGTATTACCTGAGGTTGGCTACACAGCAAATTTCCCAGTGTTAAATTAACACTCCTGGTGTACATATAGGTCCATTTAACTCCAGGAGTGTTAAT
>JAOTRC010000016.1:16640370-16651303 GCA_027497675.1 Cyprinella lutrensis | reverse complement strand
AAATTATACAGATATCTTTATGATATAGAATATACGTAAATAGTTAACGTTTTGTAGCTGTAAAAACGTAATAATGTTAGGTTTAAATGTTGCAGATAAGTCCATATTATACGTCTCAGCATCCATCCAAACGTACTAAAAAGTGCATTTTCTATCTTTGTAAAAACGTAAAATACCTACGTATTAACAATGAGACCAGGCTGGAAAGTTACAGAGTGTACCTTTAGTAATAACTACAACCAATGCTTTTTTCAACAGTTAGCAACCTGTTACTGTATGTTGTATAGATTATTTTATTCTTTATTTATGCTATTATTTATTTATCGCTTTATTTTGGTCCTAATATTTGTTAATACACTTTTTTATTGTTTTTCCTATTACATTAAGTCATTTTGTAACAGACTGAACTACACTTGTATTTTTTTTTTCTCTAATACATACAAGATAATACTATTTCATTCTTACATTCTTATTTTTTTAAGTCAGTGTGTTACGTCACATTTCTTTGTAATAATTTGTGAAATTTACTAATAATTTCGGAGTGAAAATAGTTTCAAAGTAAATCCTTCCAAATTGTATATGACTCCGTCTTTTAAAGCTAAGGTGTCTGATGGCATTATTATTTCACACTTGTCGGGTTACGACGAGCTAAACGAGAAAAAAAATGTCTTGTTTTGGCAGAGTCTCAGATTTCAAATGGCATTAGTTACATTTTAATTACATCCCGGCCTGCTAAATGGGTGATCGTAGACAGGTAGTTGTGCATTAAATCCATACAAAATTGTAGAAACATTTGCCCAGAGGCCAAGACACAAACAGCATCAAATGCCTCTGACATTTTTGCTGATAAGCCCAAACTACTCATTCATGTTGAAACACAACCGTTTCACCTGACACACTGAACCATTCTCTGACCCCTCTCTCACACAGTTCTGGACCTGAGGAGTCCGTTGAGGGCCCTGTGGGCATGAGGGTTCAGGAGCTGGGCTAAAAGAACTTGAGTTATGAACGGGAGTTCTCTCTTCACCGGGAGCTGACAGGAGAACCATACCGCCGAGCTCTGGGGCTCTCTGAGGTAAGCAACCCATCTCCGTCACCAAGCCTGGCTTCTCTGACCCATCTATTCTCCTGTAGTCAGCTGCCCAGCAGGGTCGGGCCCGGAACATTAATCTTCAGCGGGCAAGAGGCGTGTTTGGGCAGCCAGAGAAGGCGAGGGTAAGGAGCGGCGTTCCTCTGTGTTTAAAGCAAAAGAAAAAGATGATTGTAAGTGGGTCAAAAGCTCCAGACCGGAGCAATAGCAGCTGCCCTGCAATCCTGCAGGAAACGTTCCTTGTACCTGCTGGTCTGAAGGAGCGTTTCCCTCGACCCAGCAAAGGAACGAGGACAGCTGGTCAGGGGCCGTGAGACGGACACTGCGGACACTTCCACGGCTAACCACAGGCATACATCCAGCGTTCCATGTCCATGAGGTTTTTGCTGTTATGATTTCCTCAGGCCACTGGCCAGCTACTGCAACTATGTCACAAAAGAAAAAAAAAAGGCTGGGAAAAGGTTGTGGTAGCGTTTTTATCCAACATGCATGGCACAACATATGTCTGGTTATTTACAGCATAACATATTTTCATTGTGTCAAACATTATGACATGATTAGCACTTCCATTTGCACTGTTTTACCACATCCCATCTGGTATTTTCTGGTAATCGCCAAAACGCTCATCTGTTCAAAAATAACGGGCCTTGTTTAGGAAACAAGATCAGGACCACCTTTTGTGTATGTCGTTTTCAAAACTATTGTTACTCTAAATTGTCACATTGACTCAAGTTGCTGATTTAATGACTAAGTTACATGAAAACGAGTACATGTATTAAATCCAATGTCAATTTAAAAGGTTTATAGATTAAAAACTAGAAAAACTTAAGAACTCTAGAGATTTTATACAGCCTTTTTTAATTAGTTATATGTCAGAATGCATGGCATATCTAGATACGACTCTGCACTCCATCTATTGTACATACAATAACAGCAGAGATGAATTTGTGACCTGAGAGCATTGAAAAGTTATGGATTTACATTTTGTAACTATAACATATTCGCTTTGTTACTACAACAAAAATTTGACAAGTGAAAATTGTGTTAATTTATTTATTTAAAATTAGTCAGCTTGATTAGAATAAGGAAAAGTAACCAACATGCATTTATGAGAAGGAACGCTTAGAAATATGTCATGATACATTGGCTGAGAAAATTTCCAAAATATGCATAGCTGAAATCTCATTTAGGCTATGTCTTAGTAGACTCTTAGAAAAATAAAGGGGTTCATTTGGGGTTCTATATATATGAAGAATGGGGTCCTTTACTCAACTCCAAAGAACCTGTTATGCTAAAAAAAGGTTCTATAATGGCAAGAAAGAACACTTTTGGCACAAAGGTTCTTTATAGGCTATTATTTGTTCATATATTACAATTTTCTGCAACATTTTGTAGTTGTAAATACATTATTGTTTATTAAACTGTTGTAGAAACTTAATCTCACATTTTAATCATGCTGATTTTGGGAGGAGAAAAACTGAAATGGCACTCTTGCATGTGATATTGATTAACTACATAAAATGATATAAATATATACATTTTCTAACCCCCATATCTTGAATTTTATGATCATTCACATGCATTCATAAATACATTTTAGGGTCTTTATGTTTGTCAATAATGTGAAAAATTTATTCCGGAAAGGACAAAACAACTGATAATGAATGAACACAAATGGTTCCATATAGAACCTTTTTCGTGGGTACAAAGAACCCTAAAGGGTTCATATTATTGAACCCTAAAAGGGTTCTGTATAGAACCTTTAAGGGTTCCAAATACGTAGTGCTGATAGAACCTTTTAAGGTTCGATATACATTTCTTTCAAGAGTTTACATTACTAGTATTCTAAAATTGACTGGAAGTTTAATTTACAAAACAAAAGAAGTCATATTTGTTGTGGCACTTAGAGTACTTTATCAAGGAATGCCTCCAATACATGTATCGAGAGTGTTTTTGAAACGCACTGTAATAGCCCTGCCCTACTACGCGGCAGTGCTTGGCGTCTCGTTGAGTTTAAAATTTTACGATTCATCATTCAAGTCAAATAAACAAAGACTGCTCAGGGCGCAGGATATAGTGACCAGTTAAATATTTTATGACAACATTTACCGTATAATGAAATTAACCAAGGCATATTTCACACAGAATTGGAGAGAGAAAGAAAGGGGGAAATGTTATTCCGGTTTATTTTCTCAAAGCTGGATGAAAGGAGATGATGAGCAGGGTCCCAGAGGTCAGACACAATGTTAGATAATTACAGTCTTGAGTGATTGAGGTGAGCTGAAAGGCAAATGTTGACTAACACCATAACCTTGTAACTTGTTAATCCCTGCTTTTCAGAAGAAGTGAAAACGTAGCCACTTGTTACCGTAGGCTAAATATGCCATCAGAGGGAAGTAAAGGAGGGAAAATGCTTTCAACATATGATCCTGCTTGTTACCTCACCTAGCATTGCGATCATTATCCCGATAACACACACCTTTGTTGCCAGACCTTTAAGAACGATTATTATTAGAGGCTACAATGATCTTATAATCCATGAATAAAACATGAAGCAGATCAAGACTTTAAACTAACTGTTGTAGTTAGTTAGTGTGTTTTATTTGTTGTTGTTGGTGGTGGTGTGGTGTGGTGTTGAGCTTTGTGCCAGAGCGTCAGAGCCTGCAGTCGCATGTGGATGTAATTTCAGCAGGATGTGTTTTACGCAAATCAAATAAAAGAGTCTGAAGAGAGAGAGAGAGAGAGAGAGAGAGAGAGAGAGAGAGAGAGAGAAGGGGGACAAGATGTGGAGAAAATATTCTAAGACACAGATGCATCAACAGCCATGAATACATGGATTGGAAAATACTTTCCCCATTTTAACAAACGAGGGATTGAATTTAAGTGTATTTTTTGTTTAATTTTAAGTTACATTATATGTTATCAATTGTATTGACACGGGTAATGACTACTGACTGGGGACTTTGTTCCCATGAAGAAAAAAGGCTCAAAAATTCTATTAAATTGTGTGTTGTTGTTTTTTATGTAAAAATTCAGAAAGTGTTTTGTGGGTATGGTTTAGGGCATAGAATAATACATAGCTTGTATAGTATAAAAATCATTATGTATATGGAATGTCCTCATAATGATAGGAATACCTGTGTGTGTGTGCGTGTGTGTGTGTGTGTGTGTGTGTGTGTGTGTGTGCGTGCGTGTGCGCGTGCTCATATAGTGTGTGATTAACATCTGTCTCTGCTTTGATCTGGACGTATGAGGAACGCATCATCAAATACTGCTCCATAAAGCTGCTCTTCTGGAAGACACACAGACACACGTTGTAATGTGGCTTTGTGTTTAGATAAATGTCGCCTATAGTTAATGTTTCATTGTCATTTCCCATCATTTTAATGCTAGGCTGCATATGGGATCAGAGAGGAGGAACAAATAAAATGCTGAGACTGAGACCACTAGTCTTAGGACTATAACATAGAAAAAATATAACATGGAAAGCTTAGATAATTAAATAATTTGGTCATGACTGAACTCAGTATTATTTCCATTTATTACCGTAATCATCAACAAATTGGTCTGAAGCTTAGATGATTTTACCATTTACTACATTGTGTTATTCCTCCTGTATTTACATAAAGTGTCTAATGAATCGGAAGTTCACACTCATTCACAGAAAATAGCTTTTTTCGCTGTTGCCAAATGTGAATTGAGAGCACAGTGTAAGATATTGAGAAAGTCTAGAGGAGAAACCTGAGATTACAAAGGGGTCTTTTTCACATTAGACATATCTGAATTATATTTAGCCATTTTATCCCATTTCTATTTAAGAGAGACAACTAAGATATTAAAGAGATGTAATTTACTCATGTCATACATTCTTTCTTCCATAGAACAGAAAAGGGGGTATTTTGATGAAAGTCCACGCTGCTCTTTCCCTACAATGAAATTGAATAGTGATTGATATTGACAATCTTCACAAAGGATCTTAAATCACAATACAATCATCCAAATATGTAGTCCATGTAATTTGGAACATCATTTCAAGTCTAGTCTAATAAACCACACTGCTTTGTATTGTATAAGCGGCAGACTGAAATTTAATAATGAGTTTTAGAAGGAAAGTTTAGAAGTTTGGAATGACATGAATGTGAGTAAATGACATTTTTGTCATGTTTAAATGTTTAATTGGGAAATGTACTCATGGTAAGCACTAACAATATGGAATAAAATGTATAAAGTGATAAGTGAGACATATAGATTAATATCATTTATAAGCCAGATAAGGAGCGACTTTCTGACATCACAGTGAATAAGATGGCACGTTATCCTGCCAATCCCTCGTGTGTCACATCTGCCTGTCTGTCTATGAGAGTTCATCTAGATTAGGAAGGTGACACTGTCAATCTAATCCATCTTCTTGTCCTTGCACATGTGTGTGTGTGTGGGTGGGTGTGTGTGAAATGCAAATTTTCATTGTTGCGATAAAAATAAATAGACTAGCCAAGGACCGTAGGGTGTGTGTGTGTGCGCATGTGTGCGTCACCTTTATGGGCAGTGACAGGCGCTCATCACTGTCGGCCGTTTGTGAGCTGAGCTTTGATGCGGGTGACTGTAACTGCGAGCGAACGGCATCGATGGATCCATGTTGACAAGCCTCATATTCAAGGGCACATTGAAGCTCATCGGGAAACTTTTACTCCAGTTTAATTGTTTCCCAGTAGGTGGAGAGATCCAAACATTTGACTGGTTACAGTTTTAGATTTCTTAATGCCTTCTATAGAGATTTAGACAAGATCTCAACAATGTCTTGCTCCGATTTTTGAGTGCCAAGATCCCAAAGTCTGCACCCGAAACTGTGAACATACTGTATAATCTCAAGCATTTCTCACTAAACTCTTTCAAAACCAAAAGATCTCAGCTAATCTCCACGTCAATTATTACTCTTTACCCCAACTGTATGCCAACAATTGCTTCATTTACATGGGTATTATTATTATTATTATTATTATTATTATTAAATGTTTATTTCGGATATAATTTGTGACAATGTCAATTATTTTTAATTATTTATTTTTTAATTGTGTTTTTCATATTTCAATAAATCCCCCCAAAAAATTATGTGAGCATTATGTGTAGGAATGAGTAATTTTAATGTTGCTTATTAACCTTGTTTGTTTGAAATCCCCACATTTCCAAACCCAATAACTTTCATTATGTGAAACTATTTACAAAAGGACGATTTAGACCAGTAAAGAACCTTTCTTTACTTGTCTTTTCTTTTCTTTACCATGTTTGCCTGGGATCTGCTTTAGTCTGATAGATTGTGAGAGACATTAGCGTTAAGGACCGATAGGACTGCCGCAATTGTTAAATGTGGCCACTCTCCGCAAGAGAAAGCAAAGACAGACAGCTAGAGATGGCTGGAGAGAGTGTGGGGGGTTGGGTAGTTCTCTGTTGTGTAGGTTTACTCTAGAATGGAAGATGTGTGTCACTAGGTGGCGCTTTAGTACAGTCGTCTACCCCACGGCACACCAGACACTCACTCAAACAAAGCCTGAGCAATATTCAACAATACCACAAACACACACACACACACGTTCCTCAGCATCACAGCCTCTACATGTTACAAACATACTCGTGGTTTTCAACTAACACGGGGATGTAAGTGATGTTCATCTTACGAAAGAGAGCAATCAATATTGCACACATACACACAAACAAGTCTATTTTATTGATCATTATTCAGTGCAAGGTCCAGCCGCGCATACACATGGACCAACGCAACACCAAGCAAAATGAGCTGTGCAGCTCCGCTAGTGTGATGAAAATGGATCAGTTCTGTACAGATGACACTTACCTGAAGGCCGTAGAGAGAGCGAGAGAGAGAAAGCCAGTGCACAAACCCTCACCTGCCCTCAGGACAAGAGAGATGCACAGAGACCGAGACGAGAAACAAAAGAGCGAAAATCAAATGATACAGAGATGTAAACCGATCGTGACGTGTTAGCTGTAGTGTGCGCAGGGTTCGGGCTCTGTCAGATATCTTTAACAAAGTGGCCCGTGCTGCGGTCGACATCAGCGCTCTCCGGGAAGTTAGTGTGCTTGGTTGCACTGGTCCGCTCAGTCATTTTCTTCGTGGAGTACACGCAATTTGTGCAAACTGCAATTATAACCCCGTTAGCTTCAGAAGAGCTCTTTAGGTATGTCAGCCTGGGCTGCCCCCGGCTGGGTAGTGGCACTCAGGCAAACAAGGGGTTCCTGCGTGGCCTGCACCACCCGAGCGGAGCGTATAGCAGGGTGGATAAAGGGCTGACGAGGGCGGAGGGGGTTGTTTGGGGTACGAGCAGGCAGCTGCGTGAGTGCTCTTGTTGACGTTATGCAGCTAAATAGTACCAGCTTGCTGGAGTGCTTAACTTCTTCTCTCCCACTGCCCTAATGAAGTCCTGAAAGGTTTCCTGGCTGCCTCATATGGCTTTATTTAGTGTCTCGGTGAGAAGAACCGTTACTAAACACACACACACACACACATGGGAGAGAGAGCTAAAGGTGAGGCTAGCATGCTAACATGCTAGCCTCGGTGGCAAACAGGCAGCGTATAAACGGCAACCGAAAGGGATAAGCATTGTGTCAATACGGAGAGGGAGCGGGAGGGTTGGAAAGGAAGGACCCCCTTTGCTTTGTGAACGTGTAATGGCACTTCATTTTAATTTTATGGTTTGCCAGTGCTCCGCAGAGGGAAATTGTTTTCTATGTGGTTACACAGCCTGTCGAGAGAGAGCGAGAGAGAGAAAAAACACGCACGCCAAATAAAACAGCTGTGGTGGCAATTGAATTTGTATTCACAGTAAAGTAGGTTAACCCAGTTAAAAGTCAGAAATCCAATAGCGACAGCCGATCGAGGCAAGAGCGAGGCATCTCTCCTGGGGCTGCGGAGACCCGCTCTCATTTGCCGGGTGTCTTAAAAGCATTGCAATATATCAGCGTGCTAAGAGATAACGGCATGTAGGATCAGGCGTGCGGGGAAGGAAAATGCGATGCACTTTTCATTTGCTCTAACATGTGGCTTCCCTTTTTCCCCGTGTTGTTTTTCCTTATCGGATAGACCGTCGGAGCGCAGGTTCAGCCGTTTGTCACAGTCTGTGGCTCAGCGCTCATTGTCTTTAGGAGCGTGTGCATTTTATCGGCTCGATCTGTTGAGCGAGGCCTTCCGCCCCCCCGCCGTCTTGAGCGAGAGAGGATGTTTTCATAAAAGACAGAGAATGGGGAAATGACAGCTCCCCCTGCCTTTGTTATGGGAATATATGGACTCCCCTTGGTTCATTGACTTTTTATTACAGACGGAGTAAAATGACTGTTAGCAAACAGGGGCAAATTTGTTGCAGCCATTTGTTTTGTAATGTTTGAATCGTTTGTATTTCCTGTGTATTAATGTGCTAGTATTGAGAGATAAATGGAGGATTGAGAGCAGTGCTTCTCAGCTGGTTTTGCTTTTGATGTGGATCAAGTGGGGACTCAACACGGTATCAGATTTGCTGGAGAAAAAAAAAAGGTGATTCAAGTTGAACACTGAAATATACTCAAATAATTAAAATAGGACATTGCCATGACCTGCAGAATTACCAGCCTAACACATGGAACAAACATAGAGCCACATTTTTTATTATGCTGCATTAATGTGCTATTGCAATTATCATAAAATATGAGTTTCCCAGTCGGTAACTGGACATGAATGGCCTCTCAAGTTGTATGCGTGCCTGGGAATCTCAGAGAAAATTGTAATACCTAAGTTTCTAAGTTGTGTGGGCCATATACAGTAAACATTGTGAATGAGAGAACTATTGCTGTTGTGAATTTTTAATATTTTTCCCACAAAATCTGCCTTGTTTTCTCTTGACGATCCACTCTATTTTTGTTAAAATATATTTCCATATATAATTACCCAATTGATGCATATTTGATGTATTTTACATAGTGAAAATGTCATTTAATTAACAGAATTTTCAGAATTGTCAGAACAGGTGTTCTGAAGATACCGTCTACAGTAAGTTCAGCTATAGCCAGATCAAATACAACTTAACCAGATAATTAAGATCTTTAGGAACACTTGATAATTACAGACAGGTGTGTTGGATCAGGGTTGGATTTGAACTCCACAGACAGGTAGATCTCCAGGAACAGGACTGGGCGCACCTAATCTAGAAGGCAAAGTTTATATTGTTGTTAACGAATGGGAACCTAACGTTTTATTCAAAATCCATTGGATGTTGATTACACATCTTCAATACATTTTGGGTTTAATAAAATTGTTTAAAGAAATGGGCAAGATAACTCATAAATATGACTTCAGAAGTGGGAAGTAAGAAATATCAAGCAATAAGTGATGGCAGTATTAATATTAGTATTAGCCATGTAACCTTTTTTTTTTTTTTTTGCTTTTTCTGCAAGCTTTTCTGTTGTCTGCAAGCTAAGTTGAGAACCATCGGGTTCTACTGAAACATCCGCAAATGTTAATGCATATATTTTCTTAGTTTTCTGTTGAGATGTGCAGGGTTGCCATGGCCCGTCACTGTGTGTGCCATGTTGCAAAGTGTCAGTAGCAGATATTTTTTATGCAAAAAAGCTCAGAAAGCCAAAAAGAAAACAAATGCAACAAAGCAAGTCCAAGGAGCCTCTGAGGTCTCCAATGTTTTCTTCCTCTGTGGTGGTCTAGCATAAACCCCCACCACTACATCTGCTTCACTCTCACCACCCCCTCCACCCACCCGCTGTGGCAGGAGCGGGCCATGGCTGCGGCCCTACTCTCCCCCTCTCGCCCTGAGCCTGTGCCCAGCTAGAGATGCCATCTGATACAAGTCTATCATAATGAAGGTCCAGCATGAGGCTAAATGAGTTTGGAGCTTGACGGCGTGAGGGGCTAATGACTGCAATACACCAGCGCTTCGGGCCCGCGCTTGGCTTTGGGAGGGCATATGGCAGCCACATCCGTCGCTAGACTACGTACAGAGAGAGTAACGCTAAAAACAGAGAGGATCTAGACGAGGACATGGAAACTTTTGACTTTGGCCTGTAGGGCAGGGTTTAGAAAACAACTACAGAAATAATTCACTCAAAACAATTATTATTATTTGTGCACTCTCATGGAACACAAAGGAGAAGTTTAGCAGTATGTATTAATTGCTTACATACTGTATAATAAAAGTAGTTGGGAACGAGGGTCTGTCAAGATCCAATATCAGGACAAAAATAACCATCATAAAAGTGTGAAAACAGTCAATGGTTCCCAACCATGTTCCTGGAGACAAAAACGACAAAAATCGGTGTTGCCTGCACCATGTTATAGTCTTTTTTTTTTAAATTTGCACCCTGACTTCAATGGGGCATGTTCTAAACCTGCTTTTAGCCTCTTAACATCCTTGATTTTTCATTATGAGTGCACAGCCATGTGAGTGGTGTTATTAAGAGTGACCACGGTCAATCTGACTGCAGTAGATTTGAAAGATATGAATAAAAAAGATGTTAATTCAGCCAGCTCACATACCTCTGTTTGCTTCCTGTTTTTGTTCGAAGCCCACAGTAGTCGATTGTCAATCTCACATGCGCGATCATTAGTGAATATCATCTCGAACTTTCTCCATGTGTTCAACATCTGATTCGGATGAACAATCCATTTGAGCTTATATTCTCAGAACACCACATAGTGGTAGCTTTGAGATGATATTCACCAATGATTGTGCGCGTGAACTCGACAATCGACTACTGTGGGCTTCGACCGAATACAGGAAGCAAATAGAGGTATGTGAGCTGGCTGAATTAACATCATTTTTATTCATATCTTTCACATCTACTGCAGTC
>JAOTRC010000016.1:16568824-16581163 GCA_027497675.1 Cyprinella lutrensis | reverse complement strand
TCAGCATGGTAAGAGCTTTTCATAATATTGAATGATATAACTGAGAAAATGATTTACTGAGAAAAAATATTTAAACTTTGAAATGACTAGTTAAATTTGTATTCTGCTCATAATAAAATATTTTTGATTATATACATTGTTTCTTTGTTTTTAGTAAAAACTTATTTTAAGCAAATGTAAAAATGGGTAGGCCTGTATATATTCAGGGTCACAGTAGTATGACTTTGAGTATGAGATAGCATGACCGTGCGGTCCTTGCAAACAGGCCTGTTCTGTCTGGTTGCCTTTAAAGTCACGTCCAGCAAGCGAGTCCATGCCAATATGAAATTTTTGACAGCAGAGTGTCTGTCTAGCGTCACCCCACTGGCAGACGCACATGAATCGGTCTGTCTCTCTGTCTGTGTGCCCTCAGCTCCCAGCGACCCACGGCAGACAAAAGCTTCACTTCTCATTCAAATATTCTGCCTGTGTCTGCTTCCAGAGCAAGGCAATCTGCTCCATTTGGGGCCTGACTGCCTGTTCCTGGGTAGCTTTGTTCTTTGGCGGCTTGAAAAATTCAAACAGCCGAATGCAGAGAGAAGATGGTGGAGAATTCCAATCGGGGTGGGAAGGGAGCCATGGAATCCCAGAATCCTGTATATCGTGTTGTAGTATGTGCTCTCTCTCTCACTCTCTCTCCCTCGGTTGGGGGTCTGGTGCTCAGATGAAAATAATATTGGCATTCTAAGCGATGCATTCTGTATGCATTGCATAATGCAACAGATGAGGATTGGGGCCAGCACTCTGAATTAGAGAACATCCCAGAGACGCAAACAAACTGTAAAACGCACAGAGAAGTGCGTCGAAGAGAAAGATCGAAGGGCACAGAGAAACTGAAGATGATTATCAATAGAATTCATTTAAAACAGCTTAATGTACTCTTTACATTTCATCATCTCCATAATATAAGGTCTCTGAGAACAACGCCGGGAAATATTCATTTAAAGTTTGCTGAAGCCCGGCTCGCTTGCTTCGGCTGTGTCTGGATTCTTCTCAAAAATAAGAAGTTAAAATAATTTACTTCATTCTCATAACCATAGAACTGCACATCATTTGTTATGAGCTAAATGCGTGCAATAACATAAGAAATCAAGTTAAGCAGCCTGGGATGTGTGATTACAATACATTTGCATGGAGATTTTGGCGCCTTCATGAAACCCATCTACAATATTGCAATAGTACAGAGTGAAAAACGCAAAGCTCGAATTCAATTATCATGTGGGTTGGAATAATCATAATGTTATTGGAAACTCAATTACGGAGGCAACCCATGTCTGAAAATTAGCTGAACTTAGCTAAGGCAAGTCGGCCCTGAATTCATCAACTATAGATTATCACAATATTGCATGTTCACTTTGATAGTGGCCAAAGACAAACAGGCATCGCGAGCTTTCCGGAGATATGTGTTTTATTCATGAAGTGTCACGGCCCGAGGCCTCGCGCCACAGACGTAGAGTTAATTCTATTATTTTATACACGTGCGGATGATTCTACCGTGTGATCGAGTTAAGAACGATATTTTCAAAAATGTGTTTACAATATATCTATCTATTTATTTGTTGTGTTTTATTAGCGGTTGCAGTAGTAGAACTAGTTGTGGTTTAGAGACTGGCAGACTCCATGACCTCTGTTTTGAAATGACGCCTTTCTCTGATCAGTGCGCACCATGACATTAATATCATATATAAATGGTGTTCACATATTGGAGGTAAATTACTTTGAAATTAAACACCAGACTACAGGTCATGCAGGCAGTGCGAGATAAGAAAATTAATTTGTTTAAAAATATTAATGGAAAATATTTCAATCTCAGCAGGCCATATCAGCACAAAACGGCTTCCCGTAAGACTTGTGGCCTCTGATTTATATTCTGGAAACGACCTCACTTGCACTGTCTGCATTGAGAAAGATATTTCACGGTTTTGTTTACTTCATGGTTAAAACATGTAACATAGTGCAACTGATCCAGTGTGGCAGTCATTGTTATTATCAATAAATAAATAAAAAAGGCTTTGTTTTGATGGTATCCTTTAGATATTCTGTTGACTGCATAACATCGGACCTACATGTCAACTAACTCCCATTAGTAGGGTTAGTGTAATAAGAGGTTTACGTTATCCTGTAGTTGTTACTTGAATGTCTGTTGGGGGAATAAAGTTAGCAGATATTAAGCAGACAGTCTACTAATATTCTAATAAAAGTTAGTTGACATGTAGGTGCAGAGTTACTTGTAGTCTAGAGAATGTATAAAGGGGAACATTAAGTCTTATAAAGTATTACCAAAACCATGTTGATCTTCTGATGGCATTCAATATTGCCATATTGAATGTTGGGAACTACTTTTGCTTTTGGTTTAAGTCATGTGGTGCAAACATGCACTACTAAACTAATACATAGAGATAGATTAAAAAAAAGACAAACTACCATTAAAAAGTTTGGGGTCAGTAAGATATATCTTTTACATTGTTTAAATAGTTAAAAAATCTATTTCAAATAACTTATGTTTCTATTCATCAAACAATCCTGCAGGGTTTTAACAAAATATTAAAGATCATGTGACAATGAAGACAACAGAAAATTCAGCTTTGTCATCACATAAATAAATACAATTTTAAAATATAGTAAAACAGAAAACAGTAAAACAATAATTTGCAATAATATTACTTTTTAATCAAATAACTGCAGCCTTGGTGAGACAAAAATCATACAGACCACAAACTTTTGAAATTTGATGATTTTGTTGTGACATATTTATGAGAAAACATGACATGTCCTGATTTTAAACTATACCTGCATGACGCAAGTATGTTTTTCATGATGATTTTTTTCTCCTTTTGTTACAGTTACCATTGTTGTGATGTTTAATTGAGTAGGGGCAGGGGTTGTTATTAGTATTCTTGATTTAATATTGCTGTAATTCTCACTGTCGTATTAAAAATGCTTTCCACTGCCCGGAAGAAGGAACAGTAGCATCCAGAGACGATTAACATTGCAAAACGAGGTCCAGCATTCACAGTGTGCTAAAGCTAGCCTACAGCATGCACAGGTCAACAGCCAGCCAAACACACGGCGAAACACGCTGCAGGACTCGGGTGTGCGAGTGTGTGCACATGGCAAACTTTACGAGTTGCTTTGCTCTGCTCTCCGACTGGCTTGCCATGGTTTTATTTTTTTTTTCCCCCGTATTGAAGATGGTGACAGCGCTAAGCACGGAGCAGCCGGCAGACGCTTCAATCCGGTATTATCAGGGGAGAGCACATTGCCTCGCACAAGGCTTTAATTTATTTGTGCCTGTTTCAGCCCCAGATTAAAGTTTAATTGGCACACACTGGCAGCTCCCAAGTTTTGACTAATTCTCCTTATCGGGAGTCCTTACTGAGTGGCTGAGGGCAATGCGGGGCCCACACACACACACACACACACACACTCAGAGGAAGTCAACGTCGTAATTCCTGTTTTTTCTTCTACCTTTTTTAATTGGACAACACGTGAATTCCCTAGACAACTGAGTCAGTGTGTGTCTGTGTGTCTTTCTTTGACCTAAGCCATGTAATTAGGCACGCTTCATATTATTTACAGCAGAATATCATGAATTAATACACATGGAGACTTACTGTGACAAGACAACTTCTTTTATCAGCTAGGCCATACGTTTAACATCTGCAGTGTGTGGAACTAGTTTTAAGAACATTTTATGAATTTTAACAAGTATTGAAGGTATGATTCATCTGTTTTGCAGCTTGGCTCTTCCTGATGTGTCTGTGTGTTGTGCGGTAATCTGCACATTACTCATTTTTAAGTGCATTAGAATGATAGTCGCATGTGTTTATGCCAAAGTGGAGTGTTTCCATATATAACACACAACAAATATTACTGTCACAAAATGACAACAATCTTAAACATGATGGCTAATAATGGCATTTAGCGCGGACCATGGTTTGGCTGCACAAGCTCAATATGTGAATGTGTATTTATTCATGCAACATTTTTTTGTCATAAAATGTGGTGAACGCTATGAATATGGGACACGCAGGATTAGAATGATATCTCTAGGGAACCAGGAGGGAACCCACAGACAACAGCACAAAAATGTATTTCGAGGGCTACACAAAAATACACCCAAAGACATATAATGTTTCAATCACATAATGGATAGTCTATTCTTAAATCTATGTGTTGCCTAATGCATTGATGCAAAGGACAAAGTAAAACAGCATTTGAAATGCATTTAACTTAACTATTCAGTGGGAAACCATATCCGCCAGTATTTGATTTTGTCCCTCAGGATTTGATTTTATTGTGAAGAGCACACTTTATTATTGGTTAATATTATTTTCCCCCATTCACACACAGCCTAGTGATTCCAGCAGAAACAAGTCATTTCAGAAGCAAAAAAAAAAAAAAAAACATTTTTAAATAAAGGTGAAGACAATATACATATTTATATTGACCTTTTATTTTAACTTTATTCATAATTAATTATTTTAATTCATTTCAAATTAAAATTCCCTTTTTTGTGTGTGTGTTCTGATTGAATTCAGAGGCCTGCAACATATAAACAATAAATGAACATACAATCGTTTAAACAACTATTAAAAATGCCATATGAATATAGCCTTACATATTTTCTAAATTAATGAACCAATCTGCCAGTGCAAAGAAAAACAAAATGCATAGATTCACTCCCACACTGCCTGAGCGTGCACACACGCACAAGCACACACACACACGTCTGTATTAACCAGTCTCACCTGCCAGGGTAAATCTGGGATTATGCCAAACGCACAGGTAAAACTCTCTCACTGCGCCCAGCTGGGGACCCGCGCTGCCCTAATGCAAATAATGTGTTAACACGTAGTCCCTGAACGCATTATCGCTCACTGAAACCTGCCACTATACTGCTGCACCTGTGGGAACACTGCACATGTGTGTGTACAGAGAAACCTGGAGCGAATGAATGTACAGATGCAGGGTGTGTTTAGATGGCTGTTTGTGTGTGCTAATGTGTCTGGAAAGCCTTTAGGACTCAGGGGTCATTTCCACCCCGCTGGACTCTGAATTAGCCAATTATGCCACTTTGATCAGTCTGTATGGTCACTCAGGCTGAAAGATGCCACAGCACCAGGCAGACGGCCCTCTGGGGGAGGAGAACTCCATGTGTTTGAGACACACACTGAGGGAATGTTTCCTGTGGATCTGAGAGACGTTCGTGAAATCCAATGAAATGTCCTCCAAGCATCAAGCTTTCTTACATTGGCACTGGAGGCTTTAGCTTCAGATCTGTGAACATCTTGTCAGTCTGGTTATGGTCACTTGTCTACAATGAAGCCTGTTCTCTGAGAGGTTCTCTCTTAATCACAAATGACACCATAGAGACATTAAGTGCCCAAACTACTCAAGTTTTATGTACGGAAATGTTTCTTTTCAACTCATGCTTGATATTGCAATTCAACCTTTGCCACAAGTGGCGCTGTATTCAGTTCCCTTTAGTTGTTACTCCGAGTTCCGTCGGATGACGACAAATGGGGTTTCGCTTAGAAAGCCTATCGACTTTGTGTATGCAAAATGCCATGGGTCTGCCGAATTTGCATAGCGTATCTCCGTCTTACCTCGTGGGTGTAAGAAGGACGCCAGCAACATGCAGATATATTTTCGCTTCAGACCCAAGAGTATCTCTTCACTCCACAACCATTTTTGACTTCGCGCTATGAGACAAGCCACTCTCTCCGGTGTTGGTGTGACGGCGATCTTCTGTGAGTTCACATTGCCAGCTGATCTGTGCAGTGATCTGCCAGTGAGTGAGTTTCTCCCTGCTCGCTTCAACATCACACGGCAACGTGACCATCACGTCATTACGGTCGAGACTCAGTAATCTCGTTAGAGAGAGTCCCCTCATCCACACCCTGATCTAACACTCTCCACGTAAGGTGCTACTTCGGCTGGTGGCCAGGGTGACCTGAGGGTGTGAGTGTGGAACAAACCGCCGATTGTTTGTCCATGGACCACGCCCCCCCTCTTCAGTGACGCAATCCGTGAGTGTGCAGGGGATTCCCCCAGGTCTATTTTCGGATGCCCCGAGGGTTTCCCTTGACGCTCCAGAATCGGATCTAAAGTCCATTGCAGCATCATAGGGCGGGCTAAAATCTTCAGGAAGCTACTTTTGGGTGTGCATATGACATTTGTCAAGTCAGATCCTAGGATGACGGCCATGCTTTCCCGGGCCAGATTGGAACCTTTCACCCTGTCCTGAGCACTCGTTGCTGGACGATTGTTTTTTTCAGAGTCCACTCCAATACCTTTTTTCCTGGATGTGCATCAGGACATCTTGATATCCTTGAAGTCCGTCCGAAGACTGTAGTTTTCGTCTACTCTTGTGGCGAAATTCTATAGCGCTACAGGACAGGCAGCTGCCTTACTGCATGCCATGGCCATTCTGCTGGTCTACCAGACCCAGATGCTCATGGACATGCACAAGGGTGGGACTGTCACAAGGCTCTTTAATGAGCTGAGCGCCATCACTGACCTTGCTCTCAGAGCGATGAAAGTGGCCATACACTCCATGGATCAAGTGATGCCCACTATTCAGAAGCTGAACCTATCCGATATGCAGGATGGCGGGCTGACTTTTCTGCTTGACACCCCCATATCCCAGGTCTGCCTCTTTGGTGGTGCGGTTGAGGGCTTTGCCCAATAGTTCTTAACTGGCCATGAGCAGACTGCGGCTTATTCTGCCCCTATGTCCGCTCAGATACCTCAGTCTGCCTACCACCGAAAGTGTCCTCCTCTGTCTCCCACCCTGCCCGTTCTCCTGGGCTGGCTTTTGAAGTCACAGGGGGATGCCACAGCTCTCTAGAGGCCGCCCCCCACTATACACACGGTTAAGCGGCACTCTTGAGATGGGCCGCTCAGAGATGGGATTCAGTTCTTTCCAGGAGCTGGTAGCAGGGCCACTCCTTTCCCTGGTGGAGGGCCGGGGGAGAATCCTAATTCTCAGAAAGAACTGACTCTCCCATCTCTGAGCACACAGAGTTCTCGGACGATATGGTGCGCCACCCCCGAGTCGAGCACCCCTCGTCCTCCTCTGTCCCCATGTCTGGCCCAGTCATTTCGCCTCGCTGCACCTCCGGCGGGAATTCTGTGGTTCATATGACTCCGCTAGTACAGTCATTGGGAGCCCGGCAAGAGCTTCCCAACCTGTCCCGCTGGGTTGCTCAGATGATCAGGTTCGGCTTTGTGACTCGTTTTGCTCGGTCTCCTCCCCGCTTCAGGGCAGTCTGCTCCACTATGGTCGGGGTGGTAATGCCCCTATCATGAGAGCAGAGATTGTTACCCTGCTGGCAAAGAGTGCAATCAAGACAAAACGAGGTCTGACTTTTGCAGCCCGCACTTCATTGTCCCGTAGAAAACTGGTAGGTTATGCCCAATCCTGGATCTGCGCGTTCCGAACCGCTCCCTTCATAGGCTGCCGTTCGAGATGCTCACCACCAAATGCATTTTCGAATGTCTGTGGCCCCAGGATTGGTTTGCAGCAATCGACCTGAATGACACCTACTTCCATGTCTCCATTCTCTCTCGACACAGACCCTTCCTACGGTTTGCTTTTGAGGGGCAGGCATACCAGTATGCGGTTCTCCCTTTCGGGCTAGCCTTGTCTCCTCGTGTCTTCACGAAGGTCGTCCCCTTCGGGAACACGGGGTTCGCATCCTAAACTATCTGGACAACTGGCTGATCCTAGCTAGCTCACTATTGAGACCAAATTTGCGAACACAGGGACCTAGTGCTCCAGCACTTGGCTCATCTGGGCCTTGGGGTCAACTGGGAGAAGAGCAAACTTTGCCCTGTGCACAGGATCTCTTTTCCCGGTATGGACACCAACTCGGTCGCCACGTTCGTGCAGCTTACGAGCGCAGTCACTGCTGACTTGCCTGAGACAGTTCAAGGGCATGAGTGCAGTTCCACTGAAACTTTTTCAGAGGCTCCTGGGGCAGCGCTGCTCAGTTTGTTTCATATGACGCCGCTTCAGCTTTGGCTTCGTGACCGAGTCCCAAGGTGGACATGGCAACACGGCACCCTCCAAGTACCAGTTACTCCGACCTGCTATCAGACCTTCACGCTGTGGTCGAACCTCATTTTTCTACGGGCCGGAGTGCCCCTGAGCTTCCCGGCATATTGTTGTAACAACAGATACCTCTATCACAGGCTGGGGTGCCATGTGCAATGGACGTACTGCTGCGGGCTCCTGGACAGGACCCCAGCACTTATGGCACATCAATTGCTCAAGTTACTGGCTATATGTCTTGCTCTGTGCCGCTTTTGGGCCATAATCAAGAATCAACACATACTAGTGCAATCAGACAATACTGCCACTGTAGCGTACATCAACCACCAAGGTGGTCTACGCTCCCGCCATATGTCGTAACTCTCCTGCCACCTCCTCATATGGAGTCAGAAGCATCTGAGGTCGCTTCATCCATTTATATCCCCAGAGCCGTGAACCGTGCAGCCAACAAGCTCTCACGGCTTCAGCCCTCACTGGAGAATGGCGACTCCATCCCCAGTCGGTTTAGCTGGTTTGGGACCAGTTTGTGAACGCACAGATAGATCTGTTTGCCTCTCACGACTCGACTCATTGTGCCCTATATTACTCCCTGTCCAAGGGTACGCTCGGCACTTCACCCCAGTGAGCCTTCTTGCACAGACTCTGCGCAAGGTCAGGGAGGACGAGGAGCAGGTCATTCTGGTCACGGCTCTAGCGCATGGCGCCTCCCTAACAGACATCTGCAGAGCTGCAGGCTGGGCGATACACAAAACATTCGCCAGATTCTACAATCTGAGTGGAGCCAGTGTGCTTCAACCAGCTTGTACCGGACCCACTCAGGTGTCAATGCTTGCTCCACATTCCACTCCATGGACTGGATACTGTACGTGCGATAGTTTCCTCAGGTCTTCCCCGAAAGCCCTAAGTTCCTCCAGCACTCCTGACGTCGGCCCCAGTGTCCTGCGTGTCGGCTAGGTAACTTCCGTGTGCATGGTATTAATTTAATTCAGGGTGTCCCAAACGTGGATGTGAGAGGGTACTGCATGAGGTTTGTGAGTTCATAAAAAAACAACAAAAAAACAACAACTAATAATTAAATAAATTGAATACAAAATTAAAATAAATAAATAGGACTTCACGTTTAATCAAAATGTAATAGTGTTTGTGATATTTGGACCATTCATTTAAATGGTGGCCATAAAAGGATGGACATGGTCAGAAACAATGCTCAGGTAGGCCGTGGCATTTAATCAATGCACAATTGCCACTAAGGGGCCTAGAGTGTGCCAAGAAAACATCCCCCACCCCATTATATCACCACCAGCAGCCTGCACAGTGGTAACAAGGCATGATGGATCCATGTTCTCATTCTGTTTATGCCACATTCTGACTCTACCTTCTGAATGTCTCAACAGAAATCGAGACCAGGCAACATTTTTCCAGTCTTTAACTGTCCAATTTTTGTGAGCTCTTGCAAATTGTAACAACTTTTTCCTATTTGTAGTGGAGAGGAATGGTACTCGGTGGGGTCTTCTGCTATTGTAATCCATCCGCCTCAAGGTTGTGCGTGTTGTGGCTTCGCAAATGCTTTGCTGCATACCTTGGTTGTAACAAGTGGTTATTTCAGTCAAAGTTGCTCTTCATTCACCCTGAATCAATCAGCCCATTCTCCTCTGACCTCTAGCATCAACAAAGCATTTTCGCCCACAGGACTGCCGCATACTTGATGTTTTTCCCTTTTCACGCCAATCTTTGTAAACCCTAGATTTATAGTGTGTGAAAACCCCAGTAACTGAGCAGATTGTGAAATACTCAGTCCAGCCCGTCTGGCACCAACAACCATGCCACGCTCAAAATTGCTTAAATCATCTTTCTTTCCCATTCTGACATTCAGTTTGGAGTTCAGGAGATTGCCTTGACCAGGACCACACCCCGAAATGCATTGAAGCAACTGCCATGTGATTGGTTGATTAGATAATTGCATAAGAAATTGAACAGGTGTTCCTAATAATCCTTTAGGTGAGTGTATATTTCTGAGTTAAGCTAAAGACATGTGAGTTTCTGCGTGTATTTTCTGACTCGATTCCGCACTTCCATACTCTACGTACTTAACACATTAGAATGCTGTAACTTCACCAAAGTTGTACCTATTATCTTTCTCTCTCACACACACAGAGTGAAGAGGTCGACGTACCTGCGGCTACAGCTGTTGGCTAAAGAGGAGTTCCAGCTGAGTTCGCTAATGGAGGAATCGCTACTGCAGGACCAGCTGGCGCCCATCCTCATTCAGCCCCACCTGGAGGCCATGGACCGTCGCTTGCGCCTGGTGCTCAAGGTGCTGGCCGACTGCGTGGAGAAAGAAGGCTTCTCATCAGTGGTGGAGAACGACCTAAACGGACAGCCCTCTTCACACCACCACCAGGCGCACGGAGGGAGGTAGTGAGGCCTGAACCTCGATCCCTGTCAGTCAGTTCCCCATCATGAGCCCCGCCGAGGCTTGTGCTCGAGTCCCACCCTGAATTCAGTGAATTCCACTACTAGCCACCAATGCCTCTGAGGAGCCAAACTATCCTGTGTGTAGATGCGTGATGTACAGAGACACAGCTATCAAAGGAACGCCGGGATTAAAAGGATATTTGGTCTCTGGGTGGCCAAGGCTGTTGCTCGGAGCCGAAGTACATACTTTTCTGCTGCATCCTGATTTGTTTGACGAGTCTGCTTCTTTAATTTAATACATTTTGAGTTGTACCGAAGACTTTACCGAAGGGACCAAAGCTGGAACAGAGATTTATATATTCAAGTACACAACTGTTATTTACTTTGCTCATTTAGGTCTTTGACATAAGGGCACGTAAACGAGCTTTAATGACGGTGCTGCAGTGCAGTACTACTGTGCAAGGACACTTAGACACATCCTCCTCCTCTTTCACAATTACACATCATTTCCTGCCATCTGATCTAAGCCATCGTTTGAATCTCACATCGTGCCATCAAGCCCTCAGTCATTCGGCGCATTATTTAGGGAAATTCAGAGGTGAAGTGCACGCTTCATTTAAGGTTATTCAGTGGTGAAGCACATGTTTGAACATCTCCATGGAGAAAGAGAGAATGTTGCTGATTGGTTGTTCAGGTGTCCTACTCCCGCAGTCAGTATTTCCCATCTCAGGCCCCATGTTCTTTCATACCTGATACTATGCTAGCAGAAGTTCATAATGCTGTTTTATTTGTAATTCACACTGCGATTTCAGTGGTAGGGCATAGGCTTGGGCGAATGAAACCAATCGAACATCTAGGGGAACTGACACTGTGTCCTAATAGTCCTGTTTACACCTGGTATTAAAGGGATACTCTGATTTATTTTTATTTATTTTTTGAAATAGGCTCATTTTACAACTCCCCCAGAGATAAACTGTTGAGGTTTACCGTTTTTTAAGTAAATTCAGCCGATCTCCGGTAGAAGAGTCTTGACTCTTCAGAAGGTACTTGACTCTTCAAAACTTGAAGAGTCAAGTTTTAAATAGGAAAAATATCGAAACACTTTTTTTCTTTTTTTTCTTTTTGAGAAATGCTAATAGTCTTGTCCACTTCAATGATGTATGCTAAGCTATGCTAAAAGTGGTACCGCCAGAACCGGAGATCGGCGGAATGGATTTAGTTATGGTAAATCTCAACAGTTTAACTCTGGGGGAGTTGTAAAATTAGCCTATTTCCAAAAAAAGTGGAGTATCCCTTTAAGATGTGTTTTGGTCAATCGGATCACAAGTAGACGAGGGAGACACATTCCTGTTTACACCTGGTGTTGTAATCCGTCTCCTTTGAAGGGAGGATCTATGGGCGAGGCTTTTTCTGATCTTTCGTTGTAATTTTGCGAAATATGCTTGCGCAATTTAGATATGAACATGAATGGAGAGCAAGGAAAGTGATACAGAGAGCAGAAGCTTTCGTTTTTAGCCTCAACAATTTGTCGAACGCTCTGGGATTGTGTCAGAATCAGGACTGGTAAGACAACATTATGCTTGTTACATATTTTCACCTACAAATAAAGCTAATGAATTCAGACGGCAAAGTTTTAATCCCATCTGGCTGTAATGTAATTTACGTTTACGTAAAATTTACGCATTAAGTCATTATTTGGAGAGTGGGCAGTCTTTTGTGGCTGTTCGAACACATACGTTTACACTACGAAACCAATCTGGGGTGCGTTTCCCGAAAGCATCGTTAGCCAACTATGGTCGCAAGTTGGTCGCAATTTCCATTGAACT
>JAOTRC010000016.1:16486020-16498091 GCA_027497675.1 Cyprinella lutrensis | reverse complement strand
ACGATATCTCTGCTTACACTGAACTTTCAGCGCTGCAACTTTGCAGATACTGTTCATGCACCAACAGCAACATTAAACACTATTTAAAATGAAAAAAGTGAAATCGCAGTCAACAGTCAAGATGGTCTCAGACATTAACATAGCAGCTGTTCTAACTTCAAACAGGCATTTTCACACGGTGAGATGAGAAACAGGAAAGGCATAGCTTTCCCGTGCAGTTCAAAAGACAGTTAGGAGTGTCATGCTGGGAACTCCTACAGTTTTGTAAGATTTAGAGACTTTCTCCATTTAAAACATCAAATTAAACATATTAATAAAATTTGTAATCTCACAGCACGTATTTGAGCCTGCAGAATGTGTGCCTGTGTTACTACACCTCAGCAGAATCATTTAACTGATTAACCTTCCAATGCATATTTGTTTATTTAATATTAATGTCAAATTCAATACATTTTCATATAATATTTATTAATTATATTTTATATTATATTTATATGTATTCTTAATATTCTGTTAAACCCCTTTTCTAATATAAGCTTCAATCAATAAGCCTGCTCGCATGACATCACAGAGACCTTTGATTAAATTCATTTCACGCTTATTTAGAGATCCATCCTAAAAGTACTATGAGTCTGATGTTTCTGTGTTCTAATTAAAGCATTAATACAGAACATGGTGATCCAGCCCGAGAGAGACTATATTTTACCCCAGCTGAACTTAAAGTCAATGGAGTATGTAAGTGCTTTTGTCTGTATGTGTGAAAGGTTGAAAATAGCTGTGCATGGTGATTGATAGCATAACATTAAGATGTGGTATAGACAAAGTGTATATTAATAATCCTTTACACAAGGCTGAGTTTTACACAACTGATGCCAAGCAGATAACGTTCACTTTACAGTCAGCAGTGAGACATGCAGCTTTGATGTCAGTTGATCTAAAGCAAAGCGCAAGTGAAGAGATACAGCAGGGCTTTATTCTGAACGTTAACAGTTATCATAGAGAAGAGAACTACAGACATGTAAGAACAGTCAAACTTCATGGCAGTATCTGTGGCTATACACTTTCATAATGAACTACATTGTCACATCAGTCAGGGCCTAAGTAGCATCAGTTAGATTCACAGTAACTTGATGCTTTAGTGTGTCAACAACGGGATATGATGTAACCAAATTTAATTCTTAAAATGCCCCCAGCACATAATAAATAGCCTAATAATCAATAATCATTGTGCTGTTTAAACCAACAGTCCCCAGATCCTATTTAAACCAACAGTCTCTTTTCTCACAAAGCCACAGATCATTTCAGCGTAATTTGGATATTATTCTCTTTGGCCACTTGCATCCTGTTTTCCACAAATATTTTACAATACATTGTAGATTTATATCTTGCCTTGTTTTTCCATAATTATCTTCACATCTCAAGCTTTTATAAGAAACCCAATTTCCCTGTTTCTGGCAGGGTGAGATACACATAAACTTGTTTCATTGAGAAAAAGGCAGCAAGAGGAGAATCGGGGAGTAGTAAAAGAGAATTACTGCTGCAGAATTAGAATACGGCTCATAATTAGAATAGGAATTTGGCCACTGCCAAATTATCTGAATTATTTGCAGCTGAGGGGAGATGGGAGCTGGGGTACTTTAACCTAATCGAAAGCAGAAAAAAATGTGTTCCACTTAATTAGTGGATCTCGTTTGACTAATAGGTAACTGTTCCTTTTTTTAATGCAGTGAAGTTCCTATACATGAGAAAAGAGCTTGAGTCTCTATAAAAACAGAAACATGGAGTATGCGGGTTCTGCCAGTGTTCTGGCTCTTACATCCAACACTCTT
This sequence comes from Cyprinella lutrensis, assembly GCA_027497675.1. NCBI lineage: Eukaryota > Metazoa > Chordata > Actinopteri > Cypriniformes > Leuciscidae > Cyprinella > Cyprinella lutrensis. The sequence continues at coordinate 16,496,262 of JAOTRC010000016.1, read as the reverse complement.
CCACACCCCGTGTACGTGAGGAAGCCGAGTTAAAGCCAGCACAACATGTGTGTGTTTATAGGCCGGTTGCGTCTATCGGTAGGGAATCTTACATGGTAATGCCCAGACCCACTGAGTCTAATAAACACAGTGGAAACATGAAGTCTGTGAATGCACCTGGGATCCACTGAGAGTGATTATGAGCAGGTTATTCAGCAAAACCCTGGTCTTATTTTCATAGCACAAGTTCAATATGCTTCCCAGCGCAACATCTCTGGATTTTAGCAGGAAATGAGACATCAATTAATGTAATCTTGAATACCAACACAACAAAAATATTTCAGTAGTTTTTTTTTTTAATTTTAGCAGAAACTTTTGAATAAAGTACTTTAAAAAATGTTGTCCCATTTTGTCTTGTCCGTTGGTTATCACTGTCAATTACCACCATTTCTGAAAAGGATTTAAGTACAGTTGTCAATCCAGACACTTAGCAGTGTACTTACAGTAGCAGCATGAAAAACGTCACGTAATCTAACCCTTGTTCCCTGAATGAGGGAACGGGAGACATAACGTCGACATGACAACATAATTGGGATCACTTCAAGGAGCCCATCATCATTGCATGTGTCTACAGAACAAGAAGTTGGCGTGCATAAATCGTGTCATGTGCCCACACCCCACAGCGCGGGTATAAACCGGAAGAAGTTGCACGCACACATTGTTTTTCTCTGAGGAGCCGAGGTTGTGACGGCGTACAGTGATGGCCAGCAATAATGGCAACAGGACGTTACATCTCTTTAGGGAACGAGGGTTACATTAGTAACCGAGATGTTCCCTTCAGTCGCTCACGTTCGACGTAACGTCAACGTGACGACGTAATTGGGATCCCATGAAAAACACCACAGTTGCTGCCACATCCAGCGCCCAAATCAGCACAACTAACAAGACCTGCTCCTCGTCCTCCCTGACCTTGCACAAGGTGTGTGCAAGAAGGCTCACTAGAGGAAATATATACTTGCGTAGGCCCCGTGGCCAGCTGTGCGCCAGAGCATCAGGGAAAAGAACAACTGGCAGTTTCTGGAGTGGCAAACAGATCTACTTGTGCGGTCAGAAGCACCTGAAAATCAGAACACTTAGGGGTGGAGTCGTCTTTCTCCTGGTAGCACCCACTAGTGCAGTGAGAGCTCGTCGGCAGCATGGTTGAGCAGGCCCGGAATATAAATGGCACAAAGGGACCTCAGATGCTTCTCACTCCAGAGGAGGAGATGGATAGATGGACTCCAGAGGAGGAGATGGAGTCCAGAGGAGGATAGACCTGGCACGAGCCGCTCTGCCACGCCCATCTCGGGACGCGATTGTGGAGCCAGTGTTGGAGCGGCCACATATGAAGCAATCCGAGCAACGTAACCGTGGCTGCAGATGCCATATGCATTCAGTGGTTTTCAGTGGTGCCGCTCCTCTATGTCTGAGCGTGCTCAAGCAGTTCAATACTGACTGGACACGGGCCTTGGTGAGGGATGTTGTCATGTAAATTGTGTCCAGATCCATAGAGAGAAAAGAGATCCTCTACCCGAGGTGAATTTTCCCTTTTCCCAGTTGGACCGAAGCCCAGGGTGGCAAAGGTGGCAGAGGTGATTGTGCACCATGTCCCTGTGTTCGCACAACTGCTCTCTCAACTGGGCGAGACCTAGCCAGTTGTCGAGACAGTTGAAAATGAGAACATCATGCTCCAAATGGGAGCATGGTGAAGACTTTTTCTCCACAACTTATGTGAAGACACAGGGTGACAGGGCAAGCCCAAAGGGTAAGACTTTGTACTGATATGCCAGTCCCTCGAATGCAAAGCGAAGAAACGGTCTGTGTCGAGGGAGAACGCATCCTTTAGGTTGATTGCTGCAAACCAATCTTGGGGATGGATACATTTTGAAATGACCCCAGAGCTGAGTGTGTGGTGCAACAAGTACCTGCTTCCGTCGAAGGGCAGAGTGAGTGTGCGGAGCGTCAGTGAATCCGTGACACTCGCTGTGCCAAGTGCTACTCGCTAGTGATGAAAGAGGAGCTTGAGGGTGACAAGCCATAGTGTTGTCGACCGCCAAGCATCCCCTCTTGGGTACCAGAGGTTTTAGAAATTTCTCTTATATTGAAATTGTGGGTCCAGTGATGGAACAAAAACAAAAGGAAACAAAAGTAAATAAAAGGAAACAAAAGGAATCAACAGATTCTCCGCCCAGCCCTCCAAGAAGCTTGCCTCCTTGTCTGGCAGCGGCCTGGACGGGCTTGGTCGACTTCCTGCGGATTGCTTCATGCTGATGCCTGGATGTTGACACTGGATGAGGACACTGCGAGGAGACCGACTTCGGCAACGAGTAGGGGATGGTCTGTGGACATCCACAGAAGTAGGTCAATTCTGAGGTCCAGAATAATAATACCATCTTCTTCGGGTCATCCGCGGCCGGGTCGCGGGGGCAGCAGTCTACGTAAGCAGAGGCAAACAGGTTCTAGGTGACGGGTCAGACTAAGAGCAGTTCAAAAACCCCTTATGGCAGCGTTATATTCAAGGACCATGACTTCGCCCCGGTATGGCGCAGCCGGGCCCCCACCCTGGAGCCAGGCCCGGGGTTGGGGCTCGTATGCGAGCCCCTGGTGGCCGGGCCTCTCCCCACGGGGTCCGGCCGGGCTCAGCCCAAAGAAACGACAAGGGACCGTCTTCCCGTTGGCTCACCACCTGCAGGAGGAGCCGTAAGGGGCCGGTGCAGAAAGGATCGGACGGCAGTCGAAGGCAGGGGCCTCGGCAACCCGATCCCTGGACACGGAATCTAGCCTTAGGGACGTGGAACGTCACCTCACTGGCGGGAAAGGAGCCCGAGATTGTGCGTGAGGTTGAGAGGTTCCGACTAGAGATAGTCGGGATCACCTCTACGCATGGCTTGGGCTCTGGAACCACACATCCAGAATAATAATAAGGTTATTAATTTTTTACGTTCCTCCGAGAAATGTTGTATTTCTTCGCAGTAAATTTGCATTCTTTCGTAAAGATATTTGTGTTCCCTCGCAAAACTTGTTGTGAACTCAGACAAACACTTCCGTGTTTGTGTTTAATGTCCAGCTTTAAATTTCAACATGTCATGTTAACCTAGTAACTAAAGCCACTCAATGAAACCTAAACCCAGCGCGCAGAAAATATATGATCTCTTTTTCAAACAGAATCATTTGCCCTTGCAGTCACCTAACAGAAGCCTCAAAACAGATGCAAAAGACAGGACAGGAAGGAAATTCAGAGGGACGTCAGAATGACAAAAAAAAAAAAAAAAAGCTGCAGGTTTTGACCCACTGTTCAATGAATAAATCTGTACAGACTGCTGTCGCTGCAAATCCTGCTCCATTATACAAAATCCAAACATGCCACGGTCCACATGAACATCAGCAAACATTAAACAATTTCAACACCAAGAATCTTTTCACACTTAGTGTCCACAAAGTGTATTTGTATTCTTAGGTCACACTAAAAATGTCTGAATGTCAATGTAATAGAAAATATTAAAAGAAGTGTCATTTATTTGAATAGAATATCATAGGCACACATTTCATGCTATATACAGTATATATATATATACACTTGAAATGATAAAACAATACACAATACATTACTGAGACACTTTGTGATTGAGGAACTTTACTGAAACATGCATGGATGAACTGGACCTGTGGTTATCTGAATTTTTTTGTTTAATGTGTTTCAGAGATCTGAGCTCTTTTCTGATCTTTTGTTCTCAATGACATGGCTTTTGCTTGATGTTCCCAATTCTTAAGAGATTATACAAGATCTATTCTTTAATCTCTAACTGTTTTACCTGTACATTTATACAATTTATACATTTAGATTGTTTTTTATCAAATTAATTATTTAGAAATGAATGAATCATTTTTAGTATTAAAAGCTTTATAGCTAGAGAATGCCGTCAGACTCTTGAGACTGTAAAATTTATTGTTGTTTTGGCTTTATTTAAAGAAAAAATGAAAAGCTGTTGCATAAAGCAATCTAAATACAGCTGGTCTTGTAAATAACTCAGAATATCACAGGGAAAACAATTCCTTGGCCTTTAAAGCAATCATAGATAAAAATCAAGCATTAGAAAAAACTTGTCAAATCCACATTAGTCAATCATTATAGTCATTCAAGAGAAAATGTTTAATGCTACAAACCCAGAAAAATTACAGACTCAAACCTGACCATGCGAAACTAAAGGACTACACCAAACTGGCCTGTGACAACTGACAGCTCAACCCCGCTTTGTATCATGGGTAATTCAAACTGTGATAAAATCTGCTGTCAGCTAACTGCCTCATAGAGCCAGACATATTCACTTATTTACACAGGCAAGAAATACTACTTTAAAACTGTACTGCATGTTTATGTTGGCACTAAATACATACACAATAAAACATCTCCATTTGTCAAGGCTCTCCAGTGGAAACATGCCTCAGATATATCCGTTTATTTTTGGATACAATTTGAAGGAAAACAATTATATATTAAATCTAAGTTATTTATTAGTGTAGAAATCTCTTGAGACTTTCTGTACATGCTGATGGAAGTCCATAAAAACACAACATGTCCATGGTTCTTCTATTCAGATGGACACCTCATTTTCTGAAGTGCACTTGAAGCTACGGCTATGGGAAAATACACAACTCAAACACACCATGATTCAGCCACCCACCACACCACGACCGGTCAACCGCTCTCAGGCCAACAGCCCGTCAGATTTGACAGTTCTGATTTCTGTGAAGTCAGAGGCCATCTATACAGACCTGGCCATAGAAGTCTAGAGTGTGTTTGTGTGGAGTTTTGATGGTTCCCAGGAGCCTCTCAGCACAGGAAAGGGCCCATCAGGCCCCGAGGTGACTCTGCACACCTCCAGACAAAACTACCCACAGTATTACATCAGAATTGATTGACCTGTGATCCAAGATGGAGGAACGTGGGATGTGAAACTTCAGGCATGCTCTTCTTACACATGGCTTTCTCTGCGCTCAAATTGAACAGCCGTGAGATGATTACTGAGATCTACAATTAGCATACATTACAAAAAAAGGACTTAGGGTTGATATTTTTTAAAGTGAAAAGTCAATGCCACTGCAAATGCCATTTGAAACTTATTTTTAAGTTTTACATCAGTAATCGTTACCACCTGCGATCAACATGACATTGAAGATCATGTAAAACTAAAGATTATTGTCTATTTAAAGGAGTAAAACAGAAGTGCACTTAAATTAATTGAATGTGCACATGTAGTGTACTTCAAATATAAAAAAGTATACAACTGTACTTGCAGATAACAAAAAATTAGTAAACTAGGCAACTATAGTGTATGAAAAAAGAGCAGGTTCATGATAGTTTCTTAACGCAATTAACTCTATCCCCACCATCCCTGCCATTGAAAGAACTTTCCGGCAATCCATGTTTTCACAGTTAAAGGGGGTGCTCTTACACACCTTCTAAAAGAGTACAGAAACTCCAGATAAAAAAAAAAATAGGTGCAAAAGAAACAGAAACTAGTGATAAAAGCATTGGTTATGCACATGTAAAATAACATGATCATCAAACATTAAACAGCATATAAATCAAAACTGCCTAATTTACTGAATGAAATGTTAACCCTGGGGTGCGTTTCCCGAAAGCATCGTTAGCCAACTATGGTCGCAAGTTCCGTCGTTACCAATAGAGTTCAATGGAAATTGCGACCAACTTGAGACCATAGTTGGCTAACAATGCTTTCGGGAAACGCACCCCAGGTTTGAGAGCAGAACATTTCATCTTAATTGTACTGCTCTGTAGTCTTAATTCAGACTTACAAAGTCTTGTTTTGTAAATATAAATCAAATGCTTTATGACAACAACATGCAGTCATTAAATTATAGGCTTCATATTATTGTCCTAAAGGCACTTTTTGTTTGTTTCGGTTCTTTTCCTCTGGTAGCAGGGGGTCTTGGGTTTTTAGCGGCCTTGCATGCATACAAATTACAAGAAAAGGTCCCTTACTACTTAGAGAAATAGGCAATTACTTTTAATGGAGAATAAACTGTTTGGAATAGGGTCCATTTGAGCAGGGCTGAAAAATGCTTCATTTGCCACCGTTTGCTGTGTCAGCATGAGCTGTTAGTGTTGGTGTCTTCAAAGTTAAAGGTTTTCCGTCTGTTTGATGAGGTCAGCTATTGTTAAAGTTAAAAATGACCAATTCAGTGCGCATTTGCCCAAACAACGAATTGCATTCTCTGCTCAGCAATACAGACGTAATCAATCTTTGATGCAGCGTGTTTTTGGTACATCTTACATCTAATGAACCAATTAGTTCAGGACTGCAAATCCTACATCATTGGTTTCTTTGTAATACTGTAAATAGATGGTGATATTCCTCATTTTTAAGTTGCATTTACCTTTGTCCACGGATATTTGCCACTATGAAATGAATCCATGCAATTTTGATAAATTTAGATTGATTTCGTAACGGATTCAAGTTGGTAAAGCAAATTCATTACGTTAACCAACAGAAAGCTGTTTTAGTTTTGTTGCCCAGCCCTATTAGTTTGAACCGCGAGAGGCGTTAAAGCTTACGCTAGCCTACATTGTGTCAAGTGTTACTCTTTTGCCGTAAGTCAACTCAACCCCATCTCACAGGAATTCGTATGAATTTTACGAGGTAGCTAATTCGTAACAATACGTACGACCTCACTTTTTCTAAATCGTACATATTTTTAACGAATTGGCCAATTTGTATGAATTCGTACTAATGACCTACCCCTGACCCCGCCCCTAAACCTACCCATCTCATGGGTTTAGACAAATTGTACAAATTCGTACGAGTGAGGTCATATAAATTAGTACGAATTAGCCACTTTTTAATCACTCGTACGAATTCGTGCGAATTGGTCGTGAGATTGCGTTGGTCAACTTGTGTAGGCCGTCTGCCAGAAGCTAGATATTTTAGTTTTAAATATGGATATTTTTCTTACACAAAAGAATAGCTTCGAATGAACAAAATGAATTACCACCTGAAGTCGTATGGATTACTTTTATGATGGATGGATGCAATTTTTGGGGCTCCAAAATACCTCCATTCACCGCCATTATAAAGCTTAGAAGAGTCAGGATATTTTTTGTTTAACTCCGATAATGTAAGTCTGAACGAAGAAAGTCATATACACCTAGAAAGGCTTGAGGGTGAGTAAATCATGGGGTGATTTTCATTTTTGGGTGAACTATCCCTTTAAATTTGCACATTTGGATGAAAACAAAGCTAATGACTAAATCTTAAAAAATTACATGAATTCTTTTCTCACGTAGGGGCCATTTACACGACACCGGTTTCAACTAAAACCGCACAACTTTTAACGCGTTTTAGCCGTTCATTTACACAAGAAGGCGCAACTTTTGGGAGCCTGAAAACACAAACTTTTCAAAATTGGTTTCAAAGTTTTTGAAAACGATACTGTTATCATCTCTGTGTAAACTACAAAAAACATGAATTTGTGAAACGGTGACGGCATGGACATGTGTATTACTTGTTCAGTCTATAGGCGCGCAGTGTTTCTTTACAAAGTGACATCGCCACCTACTGGCTTGGCATGAATAATACAGCATTTTTAGTCGTTTTCATGGATCTGTTTGAACGGGGATTTGACAACATTGTCATCTGTAAACGTAGGTGGAGAGAAGACGGTCTTTGGTAGCTGTTTGAGCACATTTGACCACATGAGCGTTTACACTATGAAAGCAGTCTGGTTGAAGGGGTTTTCGGCTGCCTCTGTAAATGGTAAAATGTGGACAAACTCAAAATGTTTTAGACCCCGTTTACAACTGTTTTTAGCGTCATCCACTTGTGATACGATCGACCAAAATGCTTCAACTACCAGGTGTAAACGGGGCCTAAGTAACTTTGCACATACATGTCAAATAACTCTCATTAGAGTATTAGTCAACTGTCCGCTTATTATCTGCAAACACTTTTAATTTTTATGCTCCCCTAACTTTTGCTAACCCTACCAGTAATACCTACTAATACTCAACTAATTCTCTAATGAGAAGGTTAGTGGAGATGTGCGTAGTGTCAACTTATAGACTTATACAGAATGTCTAAAGTGGACCATTAAAATGAAGTGCAACCATCACTACTTGTTTCAGATAACATTCAAAAGTATCATTCCCGTTCCCTTAACCTTCACAATTTTTTATCTGGTCTTTTAGAGGACATTTAGAGAACATCCAGAAATAATGTTTTTATAACTTAATTGGTTTGTGAGCAATTAAAATTCTTAGAATATATTTTTGTTAGTTGGGTTGGAGATTTGCAAGCTTTCATTCTCAGAAAATAGTTTCCAGCAGCCATCAAACCGCTAATGTGATGCTAACCATGCTAACGCTGCCCATGCTAACCAGCCAAGCTGTGTTCCCCATTTTACCAACCAAAGTAGTTCATAAATGTGCATCCAAAGATGACAACACATCTGACTTATGCAAACAGTTAGTCTTCGTGTGGTTCACCTAATCTCATCTATCATGATGAAGATCAGAGACTAAGTGGCTCCGTGATCACGCTGCCAAACGGCATGTCACACCTTCTCCAGAGGCATCCTGTGCAAGTGTACATGCGTGACCTGCAGGAACCTGCACATCTGCTCATCCACGGGTACACTATGTAACCGCAATTATATCTACCAACCTCAAAATGTTTGCTCATCGTGGAACATGTACAGCCAAATCCGTCCTGGATGATGAAAAATGCAACCCCTCGAGAGATTCAAAACATTATATAACTTTTGCCGAACTTGTTGGAATTAATTGACCCCAGCATAAAAAATGCTATTCAGCTCATTGCGACTGAACACGCCAGTTGAAGATGTAGAGAAAGAGAAATATTTAACTTAGAAGAGTTTGCATTCAAAACTTAGTCTCTCGATTCCATTAAAATGGATCACAGATTGTTATGTCATAACCACAGACTTCAGCTTCTCATCACATCTTTTGTCCAATCAATTGCTCTCTAGAATCTAAAGCTCCGCCCCCTCTGCTATAAACACCACCTGGCCAAAGCCACTGTTGGCACTTCACAATATGCGCTCTATATGTGTGTTCGGTTGCTCAAACGCTCGAGTTTATTTCCGTTTTGGTTAGAATTGATTCACACCTCTAACGGTACAACTGAATCCAACATTATCATACGCGCTCAGATTCGCTTCCATGGCGCCATCAAGTACGACTTGCCGTCTGTGAGGGAAACTAAATGCTATGGGCTCTATGCACGGCGATATTTCCGGTGAAGGTGTAAGGATGCTTAACGATAAATTCCGCCGATTGTAGAGTCCAATGCAATACCGAGAATTTATATTGAATTTTATACTTCAAGAAACGTTAGTCATAAAAACAGATAAAACAGACACCCCTCGTTGTGTTTATGCTTCTTGTAAAATTATATTAAATAAACATAACTATATATAAAATTACATCTAAACGTATGTACGTTTCGTTTCAAAGACGGGGGGACAGTAAATTTTGAAGACTCTGCCATTTTCCCATTTTCCTCAGTTTTCCTCCGCTTAAATCCCCACAACCGGAAATGGACGAGCATCCTTGCGTCAAATGCGGAACTTATGCGTGCGTATAGCCCATAGAGTCTCATTTGTTGACATTAGTTAATTAACTAACAATGAACAAAATATACTTACAGCATTTATTAACCTCTTTGTTCATGATCATGTTTGTTCAAAGTACATAGATAATAGATACAACATTCAACCTTAAAAAAATGTATTAGTAAATATAAAACTAAACACTAATTATGAATATTAAATGCTTCAGAAGAATTGTTCATTGATAGTTTATGTTAGTTAATGTTATCAAATGAACCTCATTTTAATGTGCTACCAAAAAAATTTAAGTGAAACATATACAATAACATACATTTAAATATATTTCATTTCTTTCAAGCTAACAAACAAAAAAGTTGTTAACGTTTTGCAATAAAAAGACTTCTTAAAGGGATATTTCACTTTGAAATTAATTTTTGGTATGTTTTAGCTTACCTCGAGGGCATCAAGATGTAGGTGTCTTTGTTTCCACAGTATTTTCAATTTTGATATTTTTAGGTAAACCCTTCAGTCATATAATGGAGGTATATGGGGTCCTCCACAAAGAGCATGCACAGAGAAGTCCAAATTAAACATGATTTAATGACTCATAAATGTAAGTACACATTGATGGCCTAA
>JAOTRC010000016.1:16230684-16241410 GCA_027497675.1 Cyprinella lutrensis | reverse complement strand
GACCTGTAAAAGACAAAAACGGAAAAATCCTTCAAATTTATATGGTACATTGTACCGTAGTTTTACAGATTTTTTTTACAGTGTACGTTGTATGTATGTATGTTGCATTGTAATATGTGATGTGTAAGAGTATGTCGATGTAGAATGTATGTTAGATGTTGCAAACATTTACACTGTTATGCAAGAAAAATTTCAGACTCGTCTGACAATAAAGTATTAAGTAAGTAAGTAAGTAAAAGTGTTTTTTTTTTCTTCTTTATTTTATTGCCTTTCTTTGGCCTAAATTGTGGTAATTAAAAATCCCATCTGTGCAAACACATCCAACTTCTTCTTAGTGCTTACATCTGCTCACGACGATTCAGTCACGTCTACCCTTAACAGTGCTACATAGGGTACATTCATACAAAATCAATTAACCAAATGTGAGATTTATTAAAGAATAAAATAAAATAAAATAAAATAAAATTTCTTTGGTTCTTAGATCTTTTTGCTGCTTATCCATGCTGTACTTAGACGACTGGTCATGTTATTGTAATAGTATAGTGTAATAGTGTAATAGTGTAGAGAATATAAACTCTCAATCATAATTTTTCCTTTACTCATCTTCACCTATATTTGAAACGATTTCATCAGTCAAGTCATCTTCATTTGTTTAATTTTCTGCCAAGACATCAAAAAGGGCTTTGGGCATGACTTCGCCCTCAAATCATAGTGGTTCTAGCTTGCCTGTCTCTATGTTTATGTGAAATCCATGGTCGAGAGGGCTTGGGTTTTCTGGGTAGTGCTCATGAGCCTTCTCCCAGATGCACACTTGAAAGTTAAATCAAACCACAGTTTTAGCAAGTTCCCACAATTTCATTGCATAAAATTGATTAAATATCCTGCAAATTGCATAGCATTTTTTAAAACGCTCTGTGGTCCAATGTGTTTTTGGGGTCCTTGAGATGTTTTGACATGCTGTGACATTTGTGCTTTTTTTCAGTTGCTTATAAACATATTAATGGCAAAGGTGAAATTACACTCTATTTAGCACACACAGGACTACCATAATATGTGAGCAACATGTATGTACATGTTTATGTTTCTGAGGAAAATATTGTTTATGCGTGGTTATTGAAAAAAACTAAAAATAAAAGTTTCTGAAATAAGGCAATAAAACACATGCTAAATATGCATCCACAAAACTTTTGATAAATGGATGTTGTGTGGCCTAGAGTTTTTTCTTCAAAATGATCTGAAAATCATCCTGTCTAATCATTCACATAAAACTGTGAATTGGGTAATATTGTGAAAAACATTTTTTGTTTGCCAAGGCAATATGCGAATGGGCGTGAACGGCCTTGCAATTCACTTCATATAGTATAGCAATAAGTCAAGTCTCACTCTTTATAGAAATATTGTTCAAATGCAAAAAAAAAAATTCTTAATCCCATTTGAAGTGGTAATGCTTAAAAGTTCTGTTTTCTCTGATTTGAGGTTCAGTGGAGATCTTTGGTTATACCGGCTGTGATCCTCTAGATAGAAAGGTCATCTTGGACTTAGATTGAAGCTTATAAACTTATGAAGTCTTTCATGTACATTTGAGGCAGCGATATGTATATTAAAATGCTTGAAAATGATCACTTTTGAAGACAATTTGTCAGGCGGACAGACATTGTTTTGTCTTTTGGGTATGTTGATATCATGTTGCATGAAATTTGACAGCAAAAAAGGCAGCAATCCCCAGAATCGTTTTCTACTAATTTGCCCTATGTGTATAAACCATGCAAAATGTTAGGGTTATATGACCATTTGTGTAGCAGCAGTACCTTAATATTCACAATTACATCATTCCGCCCAAATCTTTTCCCCAAAAGGGTGTTTTTTTTGGCCCCTGAGACCAAACGGCAGTGAATGGTCGTTTCTGTTTTGAAGTCCATAAAAGTGAAATCTATCCATCATAAAAGTGCTCCACACGGTTAATAAAGGCCTTCTGAGGTAAAGTGATGTGTTTGTGTGAGAAAAATATCCATATTTAACACGTTACAAAGTAAAATTCTAGCTTCCGGCCATACGCAGTCAATTTGCACCTTACGACGCAACCTATGATGTCAGAAGTAAAATAGTGTCTCATGGCGTAGCGTATATATCAGCAGTACATCGGACTAATCCTATAAGTTGCGCTTAGACTTAAGTGGAATCTGTTTGGAAGCTTGTTATTTTGCTTTATAAAGTTTTTAAGGTGACCACTTGAAGACCTTAGAGATGTCCCCTACTCGGCTCAATCCAGACTGTTGTTGTGCTGGTCCACTAGGGAGACCACACTGTAGTTGCAGCCGTCGTGTGTGCTGAAGTACACTGCAGCTGTTAACACCGGACAGAAGGGGAGTCACACCAACATATGGAAAGAAGTGTAAATGGATGGAAAAGCATAGTCTACTGTAAAGCTACGTCTTAGTTTTGCTTATCTTGGCAAAAGCCAAGTACAAATCAGCATGAAGTTAACATCTACTTTTATGTAATGGAAATCATGAGGATCTGGATATGTCCAGTGACTGCAGTGAATAGTGCTGCTGGCAACAAGGGAAAGACCTTGTGACAACCTGGAGAGACAGCTGACTGGAGGAAAGAGACCCTAATGGGGCTAGTAAGGATTAGCAACCTTGTCGGCAGTATCCAGCTCCATGTTTACAGGATGCTGGAGACAACCGCCCAAGGCTTCTGAGAAATTAAAGAGAAAAATACCCCAAGAGTTTGCGAGAGCAGGGGCAGAAGATGACTCAAATGTTGGACAACATGGTTAACGACTAAGGAATGGAAACGGATATGAGTATGGAGAGTAAGACTAGTTCAAGATCTGCAGTTAGTAAATTCATTGAACTCCAAGTTTGTGTCTGGAGCAAGGGTACCATGGTCAGGGGTTTCAGGTTCATCAAGGGAAAATGAAATGCTTGAGGGAGAAGGGACAAGGGCATTGCATTGATCAGTACTTCTTACGAAGTCAGCCGAATGAAATCCATCGACAGGACGCAAACCACAGCTTGCAGGATATCAGCACCCCTGTCATAGAGGAGAGGCGGGCTTGCACAGTTAGTGATGAACATATTCCTACTTGTGAACCTGGTCAGACTAACCAGCATGAGAGAAAAAAGAACCTCAAAGGGTATAGGCCTGGAGTTAAATAGCCAAGAGCTTGTGAGAAAACTGCATGGGACACGGTAAACACAGATTTATGCTTTGCATTGGAACGATTAACTGGTACAGTTGAAAAGAAGGTGGATAAATTTGGGGACATCATTCACGCATATAGAAGTGAGAGGTTTGATGTGGAAAAAAGGAAGGAAAAAGTACAAACTACTCCTGGAATGTCTAGATGGTAGCAGAATATTGAAGGGTTAGTTAGAGAAAGGATATAGCTGAGGGAGCAATGGAGGGAGGGAGCAATTTTCTTCAGGATTATTGCCCAGAGATTGTCCACCTACCAATTAAAGAATGGCTTCATTGACACATCAGTTCAAAAAGCGGGCATTCCAGGGTTCTCAGGATGCTTAGAACACATCAGTGTTATCTGGCAACGAATTCAGTCAGCTAAAAAGGAGAGGAAGGAGCTCCATGTGACATTCCTGGATTTGGTTAATGCATATGGTTCAGTGCCACATGAGTTTCTATGGGCCACATTTGATTTTTTTTTCAGAGTATCAATGTCAATAACAAATTTAGTGAAAGCCTATTTTGGAGATTTTGTCCAAAATGTTGCCCTGCATGGCAATGCTTAGAGGTTGGAATAATGACAGGATGTACCATTTCTCCACTGGCTTTTACCATGGCAATAGAAGTAATCATTAGGGCATCAAGATGGGTAGTAGGAGGAGAGCACTTTGCTTCTGGGATGCAACTACCACCAATTAGAGCATACATGGATGACATGATAACCATGACTACAACAGTAGCCTGGACTAATCGGTTATTGGGGAAGTTAACAGATAATATTGAATGGGCACGAATGCAATTTAAGCCCTCTAAAGCAAGGAGCATCTCGATAGTTAAAGGAAAGGTAGTAGATAAAACATTGAAGTTAAAAGCCAGTGAAGAGTCTTTGGAGATGGTACAATGGGGATCTAAAGGACACAGTTCGAGAGGGAGAAGTTAGACGACAAGCAGTGGAAGGGTTGAAGACCATAAACAGCTGTGCTTTGCCAGGCAAACTAAAACTCTGGTGCTTTCAGTTTGGACTACTGCCGAGGTTGCTGTGGCCCCTGACTGTGTACAAGGTTTCCTTGACAACACTAGATAAGCTGGAAGCGTTAATAAGTTCATACATCAGGAAATGGTTGAGAGTTCCACACTACCTCAGCAGAGTGGGAATTTGTAGTAAAGGAATATTGCAACTGCCAGTCTCTGCTTTAACCGGGGAGTTTAAGTGTGCCAAGGTCAGACCGGAAATGACCTCATTAGAGTCAAGCGACAAATGTGTAAGGGAGGCAGCCCCTGTGTTAAAAACTACTGTAGTAGAAAGTGGTCAGCAAAGAAATCTGTAGTAGAGGCAAAGGTTGCCCTTCAAATTGGGGATATCGTGGGACACGTAGAGCATGGAAGAGTTTTAGGCTCAGTTTAGCTCCTCCTAAATGGCACAAGGCAGGCCCAGCTCAAAGGAGGAAGCTGGTAGTCAACAAGGTGTGAAAGAAGGAGGAGAGGATGAGGTGCATCAAGGCCATTTCCCAAGTCAAGTAAGGAGAGTGGATGAAATGGTAGATGTACTTTTATGGATTTCAAAACAGAAACGGAACGGTCATTCACTGCCATTATAAAGCTGGGAAGAGCCAGGGCATTATTTTATATATATATATGTATAACTCCGATTGGATTAATCTAAAAGAAGACTGTCATATACACCTAGGATGACTTGAGGGTGAGTAAATCATGGGCTAATTTTAATTTTTGGGTGAACTTTCCCTTTAACAAACACAGAAAGTCAAAACTAGAAGTAGGAGGAAGTAGATTTCAAATATCTAAGGAAGTTAGATATTAAACTCTTACGTGCATGCTGGTGTCCGAGAGGGGCGAGCTGAATCCTCTGTCCTACGGATCCCACTTCCTTTTTCTGGAAAGAAGGTATGTATCCTCCAGAGAGATTGTATGTAGTGGTTACAAAGTTTCCTGTGAGCAGAGGCCACAACTCGTCAAGAAAGAGAGCACAATCAGCTAAACAGACAATCAAACAAGGCCTTGATTCTCAATAATTTTGCCAAATATATCCACTTAAGGTGTTAAATTTACTTATTCTACCAAATGTCAGTATTAAAGTCCCCCTGTGGTGAAAATCAAGCTTTATGATGTTATATATCCGTGTGGTGTTTTTAATATGCTTTAAGACAAACCATGTGCACATTTATAAGTCAACACCATTGTTGAGTATTTTGACCTGCACTGAATCAAAGACAGTCTAAAAATGCGGTTTGAAATCACTGGTGTTTCTGACATCACAAACAACCTTGTAACCAATCAAGTTAACGTGTGATTATCAACGAGTAGATCTCTGAGCTGGTGTGAGTGAGTAGAGGTAGGGCTAATTTTATAATTCAAAGAACCACATACAGTAAATGAGGCAAGGGTGTAGTTACATTCAAGCATTTTTTTTTCAAGGAAAATACATTTAAATATGTAATTTTAGTGATCGACAATGAGTTTTAAGGGATACAATTATTGACTACAGGGGGACTTTAAGTAATCAATTTCCTCAATGACTGCCAATTTTTGTTGAAATGTTTTCCAGGCATTTACACCACAGGCCAAAATCCATGATGTGGGTAAAATCTGAACAGCACTGTTGCTATATGTACCTTTAACCTGTTCATTTTGCTCTAGTGTCCTTTCTTTAGCTTTATCTGTGGCTTTACTGCTGCTTTCCTCTGAATCCATGCAGGGAGAAACGATGGACAGCATTACAGTTAAAGTAGACAAGAATTAGAATTACATGAAGCCGGGTTGTGCAAAATTCAGAATTTTAGATTTAGTTTCATTTCAATTCAAAAGATTTATTTGAAAGTGATCTGGCAGCTGAATTTTAAAATGGAAGGTTGAATGAATTGTTAAAAATTAATTGCAATTCAAAGAAATTCAAAACACAACAAAATAATTTAATTATTCATTGAAAAGTTTTGTTAAAAAAAACATGAATAATTATATTCCTAATGTTAACCAATTATGCCCAATTATACCCTGATACGTAGAATAAAGAATTGTTAAAACATTTGAGAAACAATAAAGTTCTATTAAGACAATTATAAAGCCATGAAACAGATGTTGCTATATGACATCACCAAATGTCTACCACGTAATTTTTATGGGTATTTCTTTATTTGTATAGCTATCTTTTTTTCTAATTATATGCTGTGTGTTTGATGAGTAATGCATAACACAGATGTATTATTTTATTTATTTATTTAGATTTTGAATTATAATTCTATATACTATTTATAGAATGATTTGGATTTAAAAGGCATTGTCAATTTAGTTCCGAATGATGCACAACACTGAAGTAGTGAGATCAGGTGGGAAAGTTAAGAATATGGATATGAATATAGACTGAATGAACACTTGGTCAGTAATGTGGGGTCCTTAACATTATGCAAATAAGCAATACTACTAGGCTCAATTTACTAAGACAAAAGGGAGTTTTATACAAATTGGTTGCTACAATGCATCATTTACCTATCCTAGAATGCATAAAGGAGGTCAAATTGACTCGTGGTTTTAAAACTGTGTTAAAATAATATTTTCTTATTCAGTGTTTTACTCAATGTCATATTTCTATCACTACCCCAAGGTTGCAAAAAGGTTGTAAAATGTCCCATATTTATTCATGCACATTCTACAAGAAATGTGGGGAGGGAAAGTTTAGACTACAGCCTAATTTACAGTAGTTCTAAATTAGTTTGAAAAAAAAATGTGTGAAAAATCATCAATTATTGCAATTATTTCATTAAAAAGTAATAGATTCATTTTAAGAAGACCAATAAATACAGTAGTTAAATTTGACCCACTTTATGCATTTGTGTAGGTTGTTTGGTTCATGCATTCTAGGGTGAAAAGACCTCAAGCACTACGTCTTGGATGAATGCAAATGAACTGTCAATTGCGCATTGTTTAAGTCTCAGCTTTAATTCACATATGATATAGATAGGTGTGTGGCTGTGTGCTCACCTGGGCTGATTCTGGACATTGGAGCTGCTTCAATGGGTGCGAGAGGTTTGTTAATCAGAGCTGAGGTATCCCACAAGTCTTGTTGAGACTCCTTGCTGCTCGAAGATGGTGTGTTCTTGCTTATTAACCCTAGGATTGACAGAATCAACGGATAAAAACTCTGATTCTATTTAAATGGGACCTATTATGCAAAATTCACTTTTACATGGTCTTTGAACATAAATGTGTGTAGGCAGGGTATGTACACACCCACCCTATAAATGGTAAAAACCACCCACTCTTATTTAAAACTGTAAAATCATTAGTAGTAGCTGTTTTTTAACCTTCAAATTGCACAAATTGAATTTGAAAATTGAAAATACGCCCAATAGAAACACATCAATTTCGCAAAAAAGGTTTTTACGCTCACATAATGTGGTTTTAAAAAAAAGTTGATAATTGTTTTAAGGTGGCTCATATTTCCTTCGTCAGCCATTTCTATACTTTCTGCAAGGCAGGTTGCCATAGCAGCACTTAACTGTCTTGTGTCGACACGCCCCACGGAAGAGAGAGGTGGAGTAAGCAGTTGCTCATTGTCATTTAAAGAGACATGCAATGAAAGGGGTTGCTGAAAACAGAGCTGTTTTTGATGAGGTAAAAAGTGTGTTGTTAAACACAAACATTGAGGAATTTTATGTTACAAATTTTACACGAAAACCCTAAAGAATCATACCAACTTGTGGAAAATGGGCATCCGATGACACCTTTAAGGAAATGCTACAAATTCCTTGGTGCGATTCTGTAAGCAGATCATGTATATTTTCTAACTCGAGGCATGCATATTTTACTCTTTATTACGGAGCATTTGATGTTTTGTATTGATTATCTTTAAATTGATTGTGTAATTGGCATGATACATTTACCTGACTATTAATAAATTGTTACATTTGGATTTATTCTTTTTTTTTTTTTTTTTAACAGACAGACATACAGACCAAAATAGGGCAGTAACGAACAATCTAGTAATTCCAAAATTCCAGAAGTGAAATAAAAGTGTGTAAATGTAGAGGTGCGTGTGTGTGTGTATGTGTGTGTGTGTGTGTGTGTGTGTGTGTGTGTGTGTGTGTTTGCCACCACCACCACTCTTCACTACCTTCACTACCAAATTCTTATTTCCATCTTTCCTCCTATGTAACAATTACCATTGTCATCACTCTCCAAAAATAAAAGATATTATAATAAGAAAATATAAGATAACCCGCTCATCACATCTCTTAAGTCCCTATTTTCTCTCTTTTTTTTTTTTGGTATGTTATATGTAGTGTCTAAGGTACATTAAAAGAAGAGGTACAGCGTGAGAGTGTCTCAACTTGGGACAGAGATGCTGTCCCATGGAAACCACTTCTCGCCTGTCTTGCCAGCCTAAGTGTTTATGAGGTTTTTCAATGTATATATATGCACTTACTTTAAGGATTTTAGGAACACCTGTTCAATTTCTCATTAATGCAATTATCTAATCAACCAATAACATGGCAGTTGCTTCCATGCATTTAGGGGTGTGGTCCTGGTCAAGACAATCTCCTGAACTCCACGTATCTTTACAAAAGTTCACAATGCTGCTGCATTATGCAATATAATGTGGACAACATTAAATAAATTCATTTTCGTCAGATACTGATAATTAATCACTCAAAGCTCTTTATCTAAACCTCTCTACAAAGCCGCGGGACTTGCGCATCCTCCTTGTCTGTAGTTTTTTAACACTTTTCACTCGTGTTTGTAGTTCTTACTGAATCCTCGTCCACCGCGCAATTGTTTATGTGCAATATCAGCCGTTGGAGTGTGCATCGATCTACACATCTCTGAATCACTCATTTCAACATACTACGAGTTGGGATGTACTAATTCAATTTTCGAATAATATTTAGGATGGATAGTATGCGAATTGGGGTGCAGTCATAGAGTCTATCCTAAAGAGCTGAGGATCTGAATCAGGTGTGTTAAATAAGAGAGACATAAACAATATGCAGAGCAGTGGGTCGCGAGGACTGGAGTTGAGAACCCCTGCACTACACCAGTAGCAGACCTGAAACTACCCATAGCAACAAACTGCTTTCTATCAAAAAGATAGGACTTAAACCAGCTTAGTGCAGTATCAGTAACACCAAAAACAGATTCTAACCGAGCAAGTAAAATATTATGATCAACAGTGTCAAAAGCGGCACTAAGATCAAGAAGAATACAAATAGAGAGATTGCCAGAGTCAGAAGCGATTAACAAGTCATTAGTAACCTTAACTAATGCTGTCTCAGTGCTGTGTAGTTTACGGAATCCTGATTGAAGGGGCTTATAGAGATTATTTGCAGCTAGATGGGAGTGCAATTGAATAGCAACAATTCGCTCTAAAATTTTGGCAAGAAAGGGAAGATTGGAAATGGGACGGAAATTATTTAGATTGTCAACGTTTGTGTCTTTTTTTTTGGTACATGAGTCAAAGCAGCAGTTTTAAATGTTGCTGGTACCACACCAGTGCACAGAGAATTATTTATAATGTTCAGTACAGTAGGATATAAAATAGCAAAACATGATTTGAACAGACAAGAACAGACAGGAGTGATTGTGACTCCTGATTCCTTGATTGTGAACAAGGTGAAGGAAGAGTAGAAATTATACATTTAAGGAGGTTTTCAATCTTTGAGCTAAAAAAAATAAGAAACTATTACAGAGGTCAGTTGAAGCTGGAGCAGTTAACTGTTACATTTAAGAAGTTTGTTAAACAATTGTCTTGGGTGGTTCGTTATCGATTATCTGTGCAAAATAAGCAGATCTGGCTGATGCAATTTGAGTCTTATATTCAAGTAAGTGATCTTTCCAAGCCTGGTGAAAGACAGTCAAGCCAGACATATGCCACCTACACTCCATTGTATGACAGGATGTCTTCATAGCACACAACAGGTTTTCATTGTACCAAGGAGAGGGTCGACCAAAGGAAACCAGACATGATTTCACAGGCACAAATAAGTCCAGGCCAGAGAAGAGAACGGAGTTTAACATGAGAACTTTGTCCTCCAGAGTATCAGATGAAGAAAATGCGATCAAGGAAGAGCCAATAAAATCTGAGAAATCAGAGGGTTCAATTGATCTCCATTTGCGATAGTTAATGATACGAGAAGGGGTAGTGTTTATATCAGGCAGTTCCACATTAAAAAAGATTGACAGATGATCAGACAGCCCCAAGTCAGAGGTGTACAACTGTGACACAAATGAGCCGTTTAAAATTACCAAATCAAGAGTATGGCCCTTATTATGTGTAGGGCAGTCCACGAGCTGGTTCAAATCGAAGCACTCCAATAAAGATAAAAACTCTTTTGTTGTTATGGAATCTTTTTTGTCCATATGGATGTTAAAATCCCCTAAAATTAAAGTTCTCTCAAATTTGAGGCATAGCAAGGACAACATATCTGCAAATTCAGATATGAAGTCTTTACTTTTCTTAGGAGGCCTGTAGACTGTAGCTATGGCAGTGGAAATGTGGGCAGGTACACTCAAAACAAGACATTCAAAT
>JAOTRC010000016.1:16147114-16159468 GCA_027497675.1 Cyprinella lutrensis | reverse complement strand
CATAATGATACCTTTGCAAATCATTAGCTAATGATTAATTAAAGCAGACAACTGGAAGTTGAAGTGCATAGCTTTGAATAATTGTGGTAATTAACACATTAATTTACACTATTAGTTAATAAAATATGTTAAGAAGGAATTAATACACAATGGCACATTGAATTAATAGAAATTCATGTATTACTTGATCTATTAATCACTCTTTATTAGTTGATGATGAAGTAATCATTAATTAATGGTTTAGTTCTTCATGAGTTGTACATTAACTCATGATTATCTGTGCATTAGTTGAGCATGAATTAATGCATATTAGTGCACCCGTATTGTAAAGTGTTACCAAATATTCTTTGAACTTTTTTTTGTTAGCTGCTCATACTGCTCTTTTCTATACTATTTGAGAGAATAATGAAAAGTAGAGTAGCTTGGACATTCTGCTAAATTCCTAGGAGGAAAGATCATTAAGGTTTGGAACAGTGAGTCAATTATGTCACAATGTTCATTTGTGGCTGAAGTTTCCCTTTAAACAACCTCTTAGTTCCCAGCCGTACAGCTGATTAATGGAAATACAATGAGCGGGAGCCGAAAGACAAGACATGATTGAAACGGATGAGTGTGATTGCCATGGTAATAGATGACGGCTCAAAGAGTGTGAGCAATACATACAAATTCAAAGACTTTCAGCAAGACAATGCAGACAGCCTCTCTTTCTTCAATAGACGTCAGCCTAGTTCGCACTGCAGTATTTATAATTCTGTCTGATTTTAAAATGACTTAAAATCAGCAGAAAAATATGTTTAGATGAGGCAGAGCGCAAGTGGAAATGCAGATGGTATTGCCTATTTGCACAACCAGATGCAAGAGACAATTTGTCAAAACAACATCTGACTCATGCCTTTAAGCTCTGTTCCAAAACCTAGTGGGCTGCCGTAACTCTCTACAACTTTATAACGATGTCAGCTAACTGTGCAATCAGCTCATTGGGAAAACATGCCTCTACCTATATTATTTCCAAAATCTTGACAATACTTACAATTACTTGCTGTTTGCAGCTCGAATGAACACTATTGGAAGTAAAACACCACCAATTTTTATTCCTACAGTGTACATTATATTAGTAAAGACTTACTTTCATTCAGTTCCTTGCACAATAGCCTACTGTCAGAACCCCAAACAATTTTACCATAGCTCTATATGCTTGGCTTTTCTGAAGTAGTACTGTAGACATCAGAAAATCCCACAAAAAGCACTCGGACTAGATCTAAAATATCTTAAACTGTGTTCCTTACGGGCTTGAAACGACATGAGGGTGAATCATTAATGACATCATTTTGGGTGAACTAACCCTTTAAGGAATAGCATCTCTAGCTCGCCTACGATGCATTTGCCTCCGTGGGCAGCTCACAAGGTTTTGGAACAGAGCATTAGTGCTTTTTTTCCCAATACTGGGTTTATTGGGTTCATCTAGTACATTCTTTCATGCCTGTGTTTATCAGATGAATAAAACAACAGGCAAAAGCAGTTAAATTTTTTTAACAGCAGCATTTGAATCCCACAAACAGCTCAAAGGCATTTGCATGCCACATTTTTTGCTCACCATTATATCATCATCCACAACAATGCAGCCAGCGTCAGCCTGTAAAGCTTTTTCATATGCAACACACGCAACCCCAGTGATTGTCGGGAGATCCTCTATTGATTCCCCACCGACATGCGTATTACGCAACATGACGGCTATTTTTAGAGCACACAGACTCCATGACGAATTAACAACACCCGCACATCTCAGGATAATGGATGACGATGCTGCCTGTGCTCTTGGATCATTACTTGAGAAAATGATAATCCAATAAAGCATGTCATCAAATCTCTTTTTTAATCCTCAGATCAGTAAACATAGCCTCTGAGGTCGACAAATCTGTTCTTTACAAACCAACCACCTGGCCAAATACAGTCTGGTGGTAAAGTTAAAATGCAATACATGGTTGAACTGTTTTGCTGGGATCCAGTGTAAATGGTATTGCCAAAGCCTTATTGGATGCGTAATATTCATTTACACCATCTAATATCTATAACTGCTATAAGAGCTAAGTAACATGCACACACATTCAACGGCTGTTTTCAAACTTATTTGGTTTGATTAACGTGTTAGGCCAACGCTGTCATTTTCTTTGCACGTGAGAGTTCATTAGGTTAGGTTAGGTTTACTTTATTGGTACCCATGGGTAAACTAGTTTTACAGTCTGAGTGGCATCGACATCCTTCATTGACCCCAAACATCACATTCAACGTCACAAACATTAAAAACATATAAAAACAGCAGGTGATAAATACAGACAAAAAATAATAATAATAATAAATATAAAGACTAAAATAAAAAAAAGGAAGGATCAAGTAGCACATGACCAGGTTGCTTTTTGTCCAGATTACTGTTTATTTAGCATAGTGATTGCTGCAGGTATAAAACTCTTTTTAAATCTAGTGGTCTTGTAGTCAGGAACTCTTAGCCTCCGTCCAGAGGGAAGATACAAAAACTCCCTGTTTAAAGGGTGAAGGTTTATCTTTTTAATAGCCATAGCTAACCGCTGTAGCTGTTTAGCATACAGGGATTTGGGGTGCAGCTGGGGCTCCCCGGTCAACTTACTTGCCCATTTTACTATCTGGTTTAGGCTGTTCTTGTGCTTGACCGAGACACAACCAAACCATACTACTAGGGAAAAAGATATGATGGTTTCTATAAAAGCACGATAAAATAATAAGAGTTGTGTTTAGGGTTACGGTTATTATATGGCTGTAGAACAATTTGTACAGTAGGCTACAAAGATAATTAATTATGTATGGAAAGACCCCATGAAATGTAAAAACGTGTGTGTGTTTGTGACATTTTCATATGAAGAGAAATAGGCTAGTAGGCTACCCTTTAGTTGGCTAAATCACCATTGGAAATTATTTAGCAAGTTATTACCCTTAGGCTTCAAAATCTTAATTTCATATTACAGTATGACATAACTCGATGATAAATCGGGCTTATATTGTCTTAGTCAAGTCTACAAGTCCATACAAAGAGCAAATGACGGGAATTCAAGGATCCATTGGTGAAGACTTGGCTAATGAATATTGTTACCGTGAAGTTGGCGTATGATTTTCTGTAAAGTTGTGGTCAGCTGGACAACTCAATTAAACTAAACTGATATTCGCTAATATTAGACCTAAATAAATCCTATCACTGTAGGCCTATGTAAAAAATAAACAAACAAAAGAAAAAAGTTTTACTCTTTCCATTCGTTTAAGTAAAATGAGAACTGTTGATGATACAATTTTAAATAAATAAATAAATAAACGGTCAGTGTCCTAATGCATACAGTAAGATGCAAGCAGTGGTTTGTGAAGCGCCCCTCGCTGTCTGTCACAAATTATTCAAAATTCAATGTTATACGCTCTCAATAGTCAATACACTATTATCACCTACATGCAAAAGTGTAGCTATAGCCTAGCCTACTTGTGTAGGCTAGTTCTTGGCACAACATATTTAAATATCTAACGTTTAACATTACGCTGACAGGTAAATTACAAGTTATTACTGATTATGCAAACGTTAAACGATTATAATTACGTTTTTACAGATACAGCAACGTGCTACTTAATATTCATGAGGAAAACCTTTAGACATGTCAAAAAGACTGCCCCCACGCTACAATTATTTAATGCACTGTTTTAATGCACACACGCATTGTCTAGAGTGTTTCAGTAAATATTACAGTAATAGCAGCACACTGTCATAAATAAATAGTAGGCTAGATCACTGAGAGTTCACAGCTGCTGATCAAATCACCCATAGAGCCTAATTAAGAGCCACGTGTGTTTAATTAGACAGTATACAGTCCGAGGAGCTCACCTACCTGTGAATCATGAGTGTGAGTCTATAATTTTTAAAAGATAGGCTATATCTTCTTCAGAGCTGCACATTATAATAAAATCACGATTGATTATGTAAGCCTATTATTATAGCATATTTGCACTCCTCTAATTTTACTTGTATTTGAAGCACAATCAATTAACCCTATTGAGTTTGTTATTGTTGTTTTTAGTAGTTATTTAATACGTGCTTCTCTTAATTATACAGTTTACGAGTAGAATCCATGATGCCTTTGTCCAAAATAACATTGGCATGGCTATTATGATACTAATTGAAGAAAAATCGTCCGTATCCTTAATCGATCGACTGGACGAAGTTGTTATCAAGGTAGGTTTTGAATGAACTTTTTCAAATCTGCTTTGCTATTTTGTAACATTCTTCACTGCAAACGTGGACATTTCTTACCGATGTAGGCTACATTATAATTACTCTTCTTTAGGAGCTGCATAAAAACGAACATAATAATGTTTCATTATTATTACGAGCAATTGAACATCTGTTCAGTAAGGATAAGGACACCATCCAGAAACTTGTTCATCACGGCTTGGTTGTGAAGATAAGCATTTATTTAATTCAGATTAACATTAAACCTCTAAATTACTTGTCAGTGGCCTATGATAATTTATCATCTGCTTGCTTTTTTACGTGTTGAATTGGTTTGCGATGGCGTCAGAGTATGTTAAGGAACAGCACAAGCCACCCAGGGACGCAATGAAACTCATAGAAGTTTTCTACGAGGTTGCAATGGTAGGCTAATGTATTTTCTATATCTAACTCCTTATTATTCTATTTAATACATGTATTTATTATATTTTAAATTTTAAAATAAACGTTTTTTACAGAGTCTGTGTAAGATCACCATTGCAGGTGACCAATTTAAATATTTAATGACCTATTACATTTTGTTGTTGTACAGTTGTGTTGATTGTAATAATAATGCTATTAAATTAATTCGATGTTGTTGGAAGGCAGCAGTAAGATCCTGGATAGATTTCTTCTGCGGTTTGGAGCTGTAGTTTTGGATTATGAAGTGCCTTTCTGTCTGCGTCTAGAGGTAGCCTAATTATCATGAAGCTATTGCTAATATTGACAGGCTAAAACATTTATACCCTACTGTAAAATAACTTTGGCATTATTTTTACTCAGGCCATCAGAACCATCAACTATATGTTGGACAGCAGTCCCAAAGATACAAGAAAGAAACTCTGCCAGTCAGATGACTATACTGGGCTCTTGTAAGTCGTCAACCAGCACGCATTGCCATTAAATAGAGACCACTCACCTAAAACGAGCCAAACTCCCATCCAATTACAAGCAAATTGAGAGAACTCATGGCATTCTCTAGAATACAAATAGTTCTTGTTCTAAGTTCTACATAGCACCTTTTTAAAATTAAATAATGATGTTAGAGCGCTCGTATTACTCATATACGTGGAAAGACTGCACTCTAGTGGACAAGAAATTGCTCTACACTACAACACAAATATGAGATAATTTCTTTGCAAACACTTGGCTTGTCATCGCTTACAGAGAAGGCTTGGCAAAAGCGCTGACTGACATTGGCGGTAAGTCATCAATTTGATAAAAATAAATAAAAAATAAGCACTTGTACATCAATGTTCACATTGCATCATCTAGCCTATTGTCACCAGATTATGAAATGCAGGTGGCCATCTCTGAAGCACTCTGCAGGATGACACCAAGGAAACTACGAGAAGACTTTGCTGGCAAATGGTTCAGTTTCAGAAGCTTTGCTTCAGCTTTTACTTCAATTCGTGACAAAGATTTTGAAACTGTACGTTTGGGCACTTATTTTTCTTTACTGCTGTACTAGAATCACTAAGCACATGTTGCAGGTTTCAAAGTTCTTCCTTTTGTCTTTTATTGAAAGGACTGTAGGACTTTTCTAAATGAACTCAATAGTTATTTTGGGAACTCAAGAAGGTTTGTTTGAAAGTTTTATTTTTATTATTATGTTGGCTTTATCCAGTCACATGTACCTGTAAATGTTGACATGTTTTCACAATCTTTTTGCTCTGTCTTAGAGTCTTCTCGTTCCCTTGTATTCAGGCATTTCTTGATTCAGCTGAGGTAAGCCTGAATTGTTTCCATTTTCTGTTACATATATCTCACATTTTCTCCCACCACCCAGTATTTGAATTAGAATTTTTTTTTTAATGTTTTTTTTTTTTTTTAGCTGTTTAAGCCTGAAGATGAGTGTCTGAAAGAGTTTTGGGTGGATTTCAACATCGGAACATCCACTATTAGTTTCTTTATAAATAACCCACAGGTGTGTCCAAAATATGCTTTAGAGCAAAAAGGTTTTTTAATAAATCAGGAGTGCAACTAAACTGAGCTTTCATTTGTGGTAGAACACACTGTGGGAGCTAATTCACTTGCCTAAAGACGTTGTCAGCTTGTATGAACTTCAAGGTGGGTTTAATAACAACCACAAGCTATTCTTAAATTCATAAAATTATCATGGCTCTCTTTGTTAACCAAACACAAACCCGAAGTAGACTAATGTGGTTGGAATTCCTTTAAATCCCACTGACATTTGGTGCTCCGATCATTAATCCTATTTCTTAATGACTTTTTCTCACTTACTGCTTTAGAGTGTGATGACCAGAAGATTGTGTTTGTTCACATGAGCACCCCAATTTCTCATGGAGACATCACTGGAAAAATGATCAAAATCATCTTTAGTTTTGAGCACAACATCCAAACAGCCCTGACAAGAGTGTTTGCAGAGAAGCCACAGCCTGCCTCAGCCTCAAAGGTATTGGCATATTTCAGTACTGTTTTCAAAAAGTCATTGTCAAATTTGTAAATATGCAACCTGACCACACTAAATGCTTCTCTATAGCACGCAGAGTGTTTTTCGTTCAATTTATATGCGAAAATGAGTTTTTACGTGAATAGGATACGCATGGGTTGGTTAGGGTACGTTTAGTAGTGGTGTGGGTTGCATATATACCTTTGGGTAGAATTAGTGGTGTGCGTATACCTCCAACCTACATGGCACCATTTAGCGTCAATATAACACTCTTCGGTTATGGGTAGGTTTATGACTGGGTTATGGTTAGATATAACCCTATATATACCTCATATATATCTGCGTCTCATATTGATGCTAAAGTGTGCCATGTGCATTGGATGTATACGCATTGGCAAAAGCGTCAGTATATGTTGCCTTGGGATGAGAACGGGTTGAAATTGCACGATAAATCACAATGCGTGCTATAGAGACGCATTTACGTCAGATAATACAGGCAGTTGTTATAAATGTATGTTTATTTTTTAGGACACTCTGCAATCAGGGGATGCCATGACCACTATAGAAGGCACAACACAACTCACGCTCTCCACAGATATGCATTGTTAAAGATAATTCACATCGTTCCAGAATTATAAATATGAAATGTTATCCTGTACAGGACCCCAGCATGAGCAAACAGTGAAGCTGCAAAAAATTTCCAGGCATGTTTTTCTAAACATTTATGTAAAGCCCTGTGTTTTCATTGAGAGAGCAGAAGGCATCTTGATTTCTGCAATTGATTTTTGATTGGACAAATTGGTATCTGATTTAAAAGTAAGTTTGTCTCATGAAGATATTTTTCTTCCCTAGTCCACCAGCTGGAGAAACTAAAGGCATCCATCAGGTAACTATATAATTCAGACAGCTAAAATGAAGGTAGTCACATGTGAAGGGTTGTATGGGCATCCAGTTTCTCCAACTTTTTTATTATTTTTTTTTTATAGCTTTCCCTTCTTTTGAGTGGACCAAGCAGATATTCAATATCGAAGTAAGCCTCTTTATTCCTAGAAAAATGCACCCTCTGATGGAGAGAACAGTGGTTTTATACTCTTTTTTCTTTGGTGCGTGAAGAGTAAAAGGAACCCCAGGTCAAGACATCTTTCAATTCAAGGATCATTCAGATACAGAGGTATATAAGTGTATGTGTGTGTGTATTCTGGTTTGACCTGCATTATAAGGACCCAAAGTCTTGTATTATGGTGTATTCAGGGTTCGGGCCAAGCCATTTACATTATGGGGACATCGCTAAATAAACATTTTTTTTATTACAAATTTAAAAATGCAGTAAGTTTTCTTACATTTCATAATTCAGAAAAGATGAAAACTGGTTATCACCTTTTTCAAATCATATCATCAGCACATGGGAAAAGTGTGAACAAGTAGGCCTATTAGTCAGGTGAAATCACTCTCATTCTGATTGGATTAAAAGAGCAGACCAATTGCTATAAAATGTGTGTGCTTATGTTAGCAATGGTTACCTCCAAAGAAATGTGTGCAGCATCATCAATTTTGCATCAAAATGGCCTCACATGCAAGGAATAAGCTGCAAAGAATATTGCACCTAAACAAACAATGTATCAAATCAAGAACTTCAAGGAGAGAGGTTCAATTGCAGTGAAGGCATCAGGACGTCCCAGAGTGTCCAGGGAGCGGCAAGACTTTCTCCTGAGAAGTTCGCTATGGAATTGTGACGTTATGGAATCAACAATTTGATCCTTTGGTAATGTTGTTTAAAAAAAATGTGCCCTTTGATTAGCTGAACAACAAGAACTGTAAATTTTGCACTGAACAACTAAGTTCGTTTTGGATGCTAACTGACAATAAAAATGACCAGAAAAATGTCAAAGGGCCACGTGATGACGAATGGATGTAGTTTTCTGGCATATGAGTAGGTGTGTATATGACTGCCCCAGGTGATCCTTGAGGTGTCTCAATGTCTGAGTGACATTTTTGACACAGAACGATCAGGGAAGTCACATGACAAGAAGCCAAAGACTATAACGTTCATGACTGCTTTATGGAGGTACCAGGTCAGTGGAGTGCAGTCACACATATAAGATCCCACTGTCCAGTTTTTGACTTATTAATTTCTTGACTAAATCTTGGGCTTCTGGGTCAGTTTGTTCATTTTATTGTCTTTATCTGGCCAGTGCCTTAATGTCTATAAATTGCCACTCAAATGACTGTTGAAAATTAAAATATTTACTATTAATTTTCTAAATTGTAAAATTTAAGAATAGTTGATTTTGGCCTTTTTGTTTATAGGTTGAACGTGCCAAGACTGTATTGTTCTCTCAGACAACATCTTCTAATGGGTAAGTGTCATCATCGGTGTATGGTCTGATGATGCTTGAAATCAGCAGATGAAATGCTGCAGTGTTACTGTCATAATGTACATTTGACATAGTCTTTCTAAAACATGCTTTTTTCTTCATCAGGTCTACAAAGTCCCTGCCTGACAATCTGGGTAGAACTCCTGTGAAGGTTAGCCTTAGAGAATGTGTAAAGGCACCATTATTTGTGTAAATTGGTAATTTTATACATGGCGTATTTAAGAATGTCCTAGCTTTCTAATAAACCTGGCAAAAACTGAATATTGTTGGCTCTGAGACATTTATGTCCCATTTATGGCCAAAAGTGTCTACAAAATCTATAAATGTATAAATTAAATGTAAAATGGTTGATTGCAGAAGAAAATAAGGGTGATGCATTCAGATGAAGGGTTTCTCTGCAACGACACTCCACATGCTGACTACAGCAGGAGAAAGCCCAGACCTAAGGGGAAACTCAGAGGTATCATTCCTCATCCCGCAGGACTAGGGGAGAGTGGGGCACAACCAAACGCTTTTTGACTTTCTCAGTTTGTGTAAATCTACTTGAGGTTCAGAGTATTTATCATTTTAAATGTGTGTATTTTTTCATATAAAATAATGGCTTTTTTTAATTAAAAATAAAATAATTTTTGGAGATTGACAACGAAAACACCGCTATACAACATAGTTCAAACCTAATTATTAATAATTTCTGAACTTTGACTCTCTTTATTCACCATTTTCTCATGTTTTCTTAATATAATTCATAAAGGTATTGAATAGCATAGTTCTAATAGGGACACATTGGAATACAGTGTAATGTAGTGCCTATATATAAATCGTATATCAGATATGGCAACAAAATACACCATGTTTCATCATGCTAGCATGTGTGGAGTATATAAAACAAGGGTGTTATCACTAGCCCTGCATTAGTTTGTGCCCCGTTTTCCCCAACTTCACTTTATAAATCCTTCAGATATGCTGCAACCTAACTTCTTTTTTCCTGTTAATCTTGTATAGTTCTTCCTCTTTCCTCACCCAGCAGTAATGAGGAGGAGTTCTCCAAGGTAGAATGTAATTTTCCAGAAGATTTACAGTATAAACAAAATAGCCACAAACTTAGATCTTTCATTGTTTTCCCCCCCTTTTTTCTAGTTTTCAACACCCAAACAAAGATTTCAAGTGGCAAGTAAAGACTGGCAGTCTCAAGTCAAACAAGGGAGATCACTGAACAAAGAATTTTCATTACTGAAAGAGACCACTGCTGATTCAGGTCAGTATGATTGCATCAGAATATAGCTTATTCTGATCTAAATGTCCTGACATTGTGTTTTTTTTTTAAGGTTTTCAAAACATGACTGTTTCTGAAACCAGTTTACAAGAAGAGCAACTTAATCTTATTGAAGAGGTACAACTTTATTTCAGTATGTTGAGCTCTTAATGCATATTTATCTTTAATTTACTAAATAAATTCTGACTTAGGAGCACTGTTTGGATAAAGAAATGCCTCTTCCCCCAAGAACTGAAGCACTTGAATCATCAGGTGAGTACCTAACACATTCAG
This sequence comes from Cyprinella lutrensis, assembly GCA_027497675.1. Lineage (NCBI taxonomy): Eukaryota > Metazoa > Chordata > Actinopteri > Cypriniformes > Leuciscidae > Cyprinella > Cyprinella lutrensis. Next base: position 16,148,858 of record JAOTRC010000016.1, on the reverse strand, counting down.
ACACACTTTTTTTTACAAATAAAGAAATAAAATCCCTAAAAATACTTCAGAAATCTGTATCAATTTTGGTGGTAATAGAGGAAACGTGCCACACAGAGCTGCCCAGACAACCAACACTCCAACCTAGAAGACTTTTCCCGTCTAGCCCCCTAGAGGATGCTGCAGGTAAATTATTTCAGTCTTGAGCGTCTTAAAGAGAAACAGTACAAGGTTTATGCTGAACCCGCATTATGCATATCTTGACCTTTGAGCTTTCCAACAGATAAGAGTATTAAGTCTAGTGAAAATCTTTTTTTTTTTTTTTACTAGACTTTTACATTTTATGAATGTTGTGGTGCTGAAGAGTATAGGCTACTTCAGAAAGCTGCACATGATATCATTCATGTCACACATTTAGTTATGAATTTGGCAGACATTTATCCAAATCAACTTGCACTGCATTCATTGTATACATTTGATCAGGGCGTGCATTCCCCTTGGGTTCAAACCCATGACAGTGACATTGTTAGCCCAATAGCTACAGGAATGTTGCACATACAGTACTGTAAAAGTTGGTGAGATTTATTTTAATAGTTCACTTTTTTACTGCATGTCAACTACCTGTCATTAGAGCATTAAAAGACTGTTTGCTTAATATCAGCTTACACATTCTGATGTCAGTCCTAACAGACATTGTACTGACTATAAGCAACTATTCTAATACTGTATTGAAAGTTGACACATAGTAGCCATTCTATGAACAATATCAAAATAATGCAACCTTAAGCATTCAGGGTTTATTCCAATCGCTGATGGCTAACTTATAATCTTTAAATATTTTGATACTGTGACTAGTTGGCTCATTTACACTCTAGTGTTGGCTCTGTTTTTTCTGTTTGAAAGAATGAAAAGCAGCCATTGTATGTTGCTGCTCACTGCCAAACAAAGAGAGTGACCTGAATGCCAAATATACACTAGTGTGTGTTTGTGTGTGTGTTAGAGCGAATAACTGAAGTGCTGATGGAAGATGAATCAGAGGAAGAGTTGGGTGCAGGTGTCAGAGCTGCATTTAATGGCTTTAAGACTCAGTTGAAAGCACAATTCTCTGTAAGTACAAAAACTCCAGTCTTTTTACTTTCAACTACTTTGTTAACATTAGTTTTGCCCCTCTAAATGAACAGTGAGAAGCCATTCATTCAGTTGAAGCGTATTGGTGCAGTCAAATGTCCAAAACCACAAAAAAACAAAGCAAAAAAATTCAAGGATTCTTGGATCATCTTTGTTAATCATGGAACAACATTTCAATCTACCAATCAGATTTGAGGGAAGTTTACAGCTTATGTCAAGTTTAGGCTTATAGTCAGGCTGGTGCTTCTCATAAATGTAATTCACTGATCATTTCCCTCTGATTTTAGGGAAGTTATGGGTAGGGTTAACGCTAAATTTCCAGACAGGAATGTTGTTCCAGGATCAACAAAATATGTTGATCAAGGAATGTCTTATTTGACAATGTCAGTGACCTATGTGCTATATTCCAAGTCTTCTGAATCCAACAGCTTCAGTTCAACTTTGGTTACGACTTGATTAATCACATCATATGTGGTAAGTATTTTCAATGCACTGTGACCTAGGCCTGTTCATTAACCCTCTGATGGTCATCAAAAAAGTCACACTTGTGGTCTATTGAACCTCGACGGCGCAGCTGCCCGTGGGTATGCTGGGGTTCCTCCGGTGGAGCGCTCTGTCGCGATGCAACTGTGTCCAC
>JAOTRC010000016.1:16122866-16133554 GCA_027497675.1 Cyprinella lutrensis | reverse complement strand
AACAAGCCTAATATGGAAAAATTGTTAATTAATTATGATAATTCTGATGATGTTAACTCCAAGGTCGATTGACACGCCCCTTAATTATCTATTAATAACTTCGGATTGGATGACGGTATTAACTTACTTTTTTTATGAAAAAGCTGACATTCGTCTGCATAAACTGTGCTGACTTCCGCGATTCAAAAGCATTTTGTATTTTAGTGAAAATCTATATAATTTTACTGCAAAACAAACAAATATTACTTTACTCTAGTCTATTCTAATGATGTGATGCTGTTGGTGTGTGTGACCGATCACAGACCTGTGTGTGAACCAATCACAGACCAAAACGTAACATGACGTTCTCAGACAACGTGAAGGGGTGTGGATTAGGTTCACGTGTGTGTTTGTGTGTGTGTGTTAGCTGGATGCTACGCTAAACGCGGTGTTTGGACGCGCACAGTTGAAGTGATCAGATACAGTTTATTTGCACTTTCCAGGATTATTTTCAAAGAAAACCTGCCACAACGGAGATTCTCTGCCGAGCAAGTTGCTGAAATGCTTTTTGCCGACAGTGATGAGAAAGAAATCGGATCTGATCCGACCCAGAGCGGCTTGATTGGGAGGAAGAAGATCAAATGGTCCACTGACTCGATCCATTTGAGGAGTAAGTATGAATGATAGATTTATTGACTAATATATATTGTATAGTGTTTAGTCAGGTTATTTTATTATATATTTTCAGAAATAATGGATCTGTAATCAAACAATAAATGTGCGTGTGGCGCAAACCATGTACGTGTGGCGCAAACCATGTGCGCTTTGGCGCAACCAACGCAATCATACGCCAGGTGCGTAATCAAACATGTGCGCCTGTAAACATGTAGTCCATCTTTATTTATAAGCTATTTCGTTTACTTTGCTTGTCTATTTTATTGAAATGTTTAGGAAATGTGTTAGGAAAATGTTATTGTATAGTTTTTCAGAAATAATGACGCAGAGTTATCTAAGGCCTGTACTATTTGTCTATATGGGAGGGGGTTTGCTTTAGACATTGTATTTACTCTGCATTTTATTATAATGATTTTTAGGGAAACTTTTAATTTTTTTTGTAGCTTTTCAGAAATAATAGTGCAGTATGCCTTATCTAAGGCCTCATACTATTTTGTCTACATGGGAGGTTGTTTCATACATTTTATTTACTCTGTGCCTATACTATGATAAAGGCTCCAGTAATAATTTTGTCACTTTCACCTGTCAGATGTCCAGCACCACCAGACCAGTTGGAATAAGGATTGGAGACCGAACATGATCTGATGTGATGTGTCCACACAGGTTTTGCCCCGGACTGGAACCTGGAGTGCAATTGGACACATCCGTAGAGCAAAGCCCCATCGGACTTTTCAAGCACTTTTTTTTAGTGCTGATTCAATCAGGACATTGTGTGCCAACACAACAAGCTGGCAGAGAGAAACATTGCTGCTGGGAAAAGTTACAAGTGACCCACCATCAACCCTGCAGATATGTTCAAATTCATTGGCTTGGTTTTGTACATGGGAGTTCTAAAGCTCCCAGCAGTAAGTGACTATTGGAAGAACATTTTTTTACAATCAAACATCAAATATTGAAATGTCAATATTTCAAGTCTTTCAAATGCAGTCCACAGTGCCATCTAGTGGTGGTTTTGTATATTTTGTAAATTGAGACATGAGACAGTTCCTGTCCAAAGAACATTTGTTTCCCATTATATTCTCATTTCTTTGTTTTTCTCAAAAAAAGTATGGTGACTACAGTTACAAAAATGTAAATATTTGTTTTGTTTCTTTATATTTTTTCACCCAGTTTTTTTGCAGGTGTTCAAAAGTATTTTAGGAATAAATATTTGGTGTAAAATCCCTTATTCATTTATTTTTCATATTTTTATATAATAAAAACAAAAAAAAATTAATTTTATTTTTGTGTTTTTTGGTGAAATATCAAATTATAACACACATAATTGTTTCAAAAAGTGAATTGTCAATGCATCCAAATTGTAGCTGAGAATCTGTAGAATCCAAAAATATGTGTCTCTTTACACTGCTATGAAAATTGACCGCTCCAGAAGCCAAAATATCAACATAGTGCCAGGTGGGCTTACACCCCCTTAGACCTTTGAGGGTTAATGAAAGAATATGAGGATTATGAATTGAGTATAAATTGAATATAAACGGATTGGAAATGTTACATTGCTATTTTCAATAATAAAGCCAGGGAGTAGTGTCTTTGTCTCTAGAACAATTGTCCATCAATATAGAATTTATCCACTGTGATGATTGCTTTTTTACCTTGGTTGATCATTGTCTTGCAAATGGGGAAAAGTAGCTTACGTCTGCGAATGATCTCTTGTGGATATTGGTCGTTGAGTCCGTAATGAGTCCCTTTGAGCTTTTGTCCTTGTCGCTGAACCAGTACTTTTTGCTTGAAATGTTCAAATTTGGCAATGATGGGGCGGGTACCCAGTACCTCGATTAGTGAAAGTCTAGAGTCCAGGTTAGATAAGCGCTCGTTGATTGAGCCTAGCCCATTGTTGAGGTTGAGGACAATTATTTTTTCTTCCTTGCATCTGATTTAATAATGTTTATAAGTGATGTTTACAAATACGCATTAAACTTTACCCCCTCTAATTGTATGTAAGTGTGAACTCGTGAAAGGATGATGTTTTATTAACAAAGATCAGGAGGAGCATGTTCAGATAATTAACACGAGTTGAGAGCTCTCAACAATCATTGATAAGAGGTGTACATATAATATAAATGCAGAAGTCTACAGCAGAGATAATAAACTTTCATAATGATGGACAACTGAATTATCATGTGAGCCTGACCACGATAGAGGTGATCATCAAAACCAAACAGATGTTTTGTTCATCTTTAGCAAATATATGCTTTTTATGCAAAGGCACAAGCTGTAAAGTCTCCGCCCTCTTCTGGACCTCTTTGGGTGGGGAGTAGCAGCTCATTTGCATTTACATACATGCACCATGTTTTTTCTTCCACTCAAAAATGAGCATTTACAACAAGGTATAATAAATGATCTATGGAGTATTTTGAGCTGACACTTCACAGACACATTCTAGGGACACCTGAAATTTACATTACATCTTTTAAAAGGAGGCATAATAGGTCCCTTTCAATGTTGTTTGTGGAATGCCTTAAATAGTATTCAAACACTGTATAGTGCTGTTTTTCTTACTCACCCTGACATCTGCTTCACCAGCTTCATGCAATCCCTGACACTGAAGACGGTAACCTGCAGACCAGACTGATGATATCAGCTACCAAACACATGAAACACAAGAGTAAGATATACAGCTTAAAGGACACTGGACACCAGCAAATGGGCAACTGTATTGCTGCTGTGCATGTAAACATATTGTACACTCACCTCAACCAGCATGTAGCATGACAACATAGTAATAGAGAAGTTGTACAGAAGTAAAATATTTTTCAGTGAGTATGCTGGTCTGTTTTTCATGTATTTTGTTCCCAGGTAGATTGTTAGGAGGTAGGTAATGGTGAGTAGGAAAGTTGGTGTGTAGGAATCCAGCAGGAGCCATCCTCTCACGCGAGTATCTGACATCAAACACACACATCACATACTGTATACAGCAACTGGATCACTGGGTAAGGTAAATGTCAAACATCTTTTTTAACTATATATATTAGAGAACATACTTCAAATTCTTGTAACAACTTTGGCTTGTTGTTGTTTAATATTTTTACCATTTTCCATGTTTAAATTAAAAGTAAGCTTGAGGTAAAAAAATTGAACTTGGAAGGTCTGTGGTGTAATTTGGCAGAGGGAGGACCAAATACAGAATAAAACTATAATCTAGGTAATTTTGAGATTATTTTAAAGGGATACTCCACCTTTGTGGAAATAGGCTCATTTTACAACTCCCTCAGAGTAAAACGGTTGAGTTTTTTTCATTTTCGAACCACACAGAATATCAGTAACCAGACAGTTTGTGTCCCATTAACTTCCATAGTATATTTTGTTCCTACTATGGGAGTCAATGGGACCAGAAACTGTCTGGTTACTGATATTCTTCTAAATATCAGAAAATCGGCTGAATGGATTCCAAAATGGTAAAACCCAACTGTTTAACTCTGGGAGAGTTGTAAAATGAGCCTATTTCCAAAAAAAGTGGAGTATCCCTTTAATATATATAATTAATAGCATCTGGAGATATAAATTTCCTAACTTCACACACCCCATAGAAAAGTTGATTAGATGATCATATCAGTGTAGCCTACCTCTGTCATACTGGCATTTGTTTTGAGTGACTCTTTATTTGTCCACTGTATTATGGCAGTGTAAAAATGAACAATACTCAGTGCCTTAACTAATGTAGCAAAATCAGGAACTTGTATTTATTTATTTTTATATTCCTCTTTGTTTGGTGTGCCATTTACTTAAAAACAATTGCATTTAGAGCAGTGGTTCTTAAACTTTTTGTCTTCAATTCAGTTACAAATAAGACAAAACACAGATTCAGATCGCTCCACAAACGCAAATTTGTACAGACAGTCCACAAAGAATGTTACCCTTTAAAATGATGCAAACAGTGGCTAGGGGTAAGGGGATAGATTAAAATGAGAAATATCTTGATTTAGTTAATTGTTTTAGATTATTTTAAATAATTTTAAGTAATCTTTGAGTCCACCTTGGAAGTAACCCCTTTGGAGTAGATTTGCAGTAACTATTTCATCTCATGTTTTTAAGAGCAAAACTAAGAAGTAAAAACTTATTTAAAAAAAAGTAGGCCTAAATAGTAAAACTGGACAGATTTAAAAGCACTTCTCATCATTCAGGCAGATGAAGAAAATGGCAAGGTACACACTCATGTGATACAGACAGATTGGTGGCAGGAAACTCAGACAGGGGAACAGAAATGAAAACTGAAAACAAACTGAAAGTCAAAAGAGCCTAATGGTGACACTAGTAGCCTAGACTAGAGTGCATCCCCTTTTAATGATACGCAGCTCAATGTCTTTAAAGCCTAATTCAATGTTACCACCTTCCACCCTTTTGCTTTGCTTATCTAATATTAAATCATTGTTTACAAGTAATTTTCTTAAGGTTAACAGTGCGAAGACTGACATTCTGTAGCACTTGAGCACTTTATCTTTTGTGGCACATGTAAATAAAATTACAGCTTATTATCTTTTGAGAAATATTAATATTCTTTGACCATCTCTTTGTGCTAATACTGTCACATGCATTAGTTACATCTTGTATTGACTATTGTAATTCTCTTCTCAGTGGTGTTTCACAGAAACTTCTTTACAGACTTCAAATGGTCCAGAATTCAGTAATATCATTACACAAACACCGTTAATTAAGGACAATACTCCAATTTTAAGGCAATACAATTGATAAATAAAAAAAACAGCCGACTCTCATCCATTTAAATCTTTATATAAAAAGTCCTGAGGGTCGGACAGAAATGTAAGTTTCTCCACTTCATGTAGTATTCTAAATTCTAAAAAAAAGTATTCTCCATCCATTGTTTCTTGTTCCATTTAGTTCTTGGACCACCATCCTGTCATGAGATTATCACTTTCTGCGGAGATGAAAGGCCCTTGCCCAATATAACAAATTGTGCAGTGTATTCACAATAAAAAATGTGTATAATTTTGACCGCATTTATTAGTTATTTTTGCTACTCATTGTAAATGTTTTTCTTTTCTGTGTTTTATCCCTGGTTTTAAGAAAAAAAATATGACTGTGAAAAATAGTGCAATAATTGAATTAAATGCATTTATCACTACATGATACTACATTTTAATGTCAATATGTGTTCATTTTGAGCAGAAACCATGCACTGTCACTTTAATTTAGCGCGTGCAGCAAAGCAAAAATAGACTCTGTGACGATCGCTGCACTGCTGTATATGCACCGCTCATGGAACGCATTGCTGAACCGCGTGCAGTGCTCTAAACTGTTAACATGGGTATAGAAATAAATATGCACTGCATGTGTGACGCCAGGTTTATGTTATATGCAGTTTGGTTTCAGTTTTCTTGGACTTTTAGTTTGTAGTTTGTGTTTCCTTTTTGTTTTTCTATGGTTTCTCAGGATGTTTTCGTTTGTTGTCATATAGCCTATTGTTTGATTGATTTGATTAAACTATTAATCTGAGCTGTTCAATTGAAACTATTTCAGAAACTCCTAGGGCATATGGCATCCGCAGCCAGTCACACCGCTCAGATTGCTTCATATGAGACCGCTTAAGCACTGGCTTCACGAATGAGTCTTGAGAAAGGCATGGCAACGCAGCTTGCGTTGAGGTACATCTGTACATTTGAGGTCGTTTGGTGCCATTCACAATCCAGGTAAGCTCAATCGTGCAGCCGACGAGTTCTCACGACATCTCACACTGAGTAGGGTAGACCGTGTAAGAAATTACAGTCTGCTCCGATCAAACTTCCACTCCAATATAGATTATATTGAAATGTTCCTTCACTTAAAAGAGCTTATTTATCATAGAATCAATTCCTAACAATCTTAAAAGAATCACAGTCACGTTCATCACCTATAGCCTGGGAAGGACAGCAGGTATCCAAGAACCATCTTGATTAGGGGTCTTCAAACAGATGTTATCACCTTAAACATTTGGCCATTCTAAGTTTTGAATAACAAAGACCTAGCACGGAAGCACCGCTTGTATCGTTCTCTTCAATTTACATTTAAAGACAGAGTTTCAGCTCCACGCTGAAAGAGAAGACGAACTTGATTGTCTTGATTTACATGTAAGAGAAATCTTCATTTACATGGTGAGGGGGAAGGCGGATGTAATACTGTATAAAATGTTTGCGCTGGGATGAGTTCGGGGTTCATTCTGACGCCGGTGAACCCAAGGTGCTTCGTGTCCCTTGCCACTGCTATGCTGTAAATAAACTTCATTTTTGAGATCTTCGACGTCCACTTCATTTTTTCTTACACTGGCGAGCCACCCTTCCAGGAGGTTTTCAACAAAAAGCGGGGGAAAAGGTAAGAAAAAGCTGTTTTCTTTCATCTAAATGCTGTTTTGTCAGGAAACCTCTTGTTTAAAAAAATCTAGAAGAGAAAAAATCTAAGGACAGAAGAGAATTGAGTTTATTCAGTCTTAGCAGGAGGAGTTGTTAAAGCCTATTCTGTACGATTTTGTTTAAGATTCTAACGGAACTGAATCAACCCGAAGTAATGTGGTGACAGAGTTGTATTAGAATTGTTGTTTCTAAAGTAATTGAAACAAAGTGCTTAAGTGTAAAGTTTCTAAAGTAACTGAAACTTGGGATCGGTCTCTTATAATTCTGTTGAGATTCTAAAGTAAGTGAATAAACCCGAAGTAGTGTGGTGGCAGAATTATATTAGATTTGTTGTTTCTAAAGTAACTGAAACAATTGTGCGTGTTTCTAACGTATTTGAAACTGATGGTGAAGTTGTTATAATTCTGAGGAAATTCTAAAGTAATTGAATAGACCCGACGCAGTGTGGTCACAGAATTATTTCACAACTATTGCGTGTTAGGAGTTGTTAAGCCTATTTTGTACGATTTTGTTTAAGATTCTAACGGAATTGAATCAGCCCGAAGCAGTGTGGCGGCAGAGTTGTGTCGGAATTGTTGTTTCTAAAGTAATTGAAACAAAGTGCTTAAGTGTAAAGTTTCTAAAGTAATTGAAACTTGGTGTTAGCCTCTTATAATTCTGTTGAGATTCTAAAGTAAGTGAATAAACCCGAAGTAGTGTGGTGGCAGAATTAGCCTATATTAGATCAGTTGTTTCGAAAGTATCCGAAATGCAGCCTACTTGAAACCGATTGTGAAGTCGTAATAATTCTGAAAAAAAAATTCTAAAGTAATTGAATAGACCCGACGCAGTGTGGTCATAGAATTATTTCACAACGATTGTGTTTTATAGTGTTGTAGATTAGTGAGTCTGACACCGTGGCTGTGTGAAATTTAAAACAAAAACTCGAAGCAGTGTGGTTTTGCCCGACGTGTGGCAGTGTTTTAAATTTTATAAATGTTGTTTAAGCCTAAAAGTTCTGTGGATAAGTCAACTGTTTTAAGAAAGTAACATAAAAACCCGACGTAGTGTGGTTTTGTCCGACGTACTGTGTGGAAGTTTGATCAGAGCAGACTATAATTTCTTACATAGATCAAAAGGTGAAAATATTCACCGGCTTTGTTAACCACAGACCTTATTTCAGACGACTTAGCAAAAACCCATTCAAAAAACCTAGACATTAGGGTGAGGGAACCGGAAGTGCTAAAATGCTAACTCACTTCTGCGTTTTAGCCTACAAAGTGACATAACTTCGCCACTCTATGGCACCACTTGCTGTCCTATTTGAAGCACCAAAAGAAAACCAAATGTCACAACCCCACTGATTCATCCAAAAAAGTGCATCATCTTGGCAGGCATGAGTTTCTTGAATAAAACAAAAATCTGCTTATTTACCTTTACAAAACCAAGCTTTTCTTTTTAGCATGTCACGTAAACCCCATAGCATTAACAGAAAATATTGTTATTGACAACTCTAATAGAACAATTAGGTGAACAATGAGCAAATTAAGGTTGAAAGTGTTGAGAGTGTAAAGGGTAAATTATTCAATCACTTTGAGAAACAGTCACATTTCACTGACCAGTCTTGAGATCCTTTTTGCTTCAATTTGATTAACATAAAAGGAATAACAACCACCTGTTGTTGTAATTTCGCATTACGAATGAATGTAAGCATTAATAATAATAAAAACTTTATATAATTCGTACACGTTTTTAAAGAATGACCTATTTTCATTTCACAGTGATTTAAGATTCAGAACCAATAATAAAGGAGCAATGGTTTACATTTTAATCTCCTTAATTGCCTTGATTCCCACAAAAAAGGCCCTTTTGACCTCTTTCCGTGCTTTGTCGATCGAAGGCCAAAAAGATTCTGCATAGCCCTGTCTTTGTTCGTGAGGTCCTCTTCGAAGTACATCTAGTTCTTCTTAAGAAAGTCATTTCCCTTTGCTCCTTTCCATGTGAGGCCCCTCGCTGTTCTGGAAGTGAATCTTATAATCACGTGCCTTGGTTTCTTATCCATGCCGCTGTCTGAGATGGGTCTTTCAACTCGGTGAGGAAGGTCCACATTGTTGCAACGAAATTACTATCTTCTTCAACAACCATCGCTCTGCAGATTTCCATTACCCGAGTCTTGACATATCCTCTGCACGTTCGGTCAGCACCTCCAATCGAAGATTCCATCTCCGACAGTACCGATCTTGATCATTTATTCTCTCCTCAATTCAGAGATGTGCTTCAGGTTCTCCTCGTTTTTGTTTTTCAAATCTTCATTCCCCTTCCAAATGTAGAAAATTCAGAGAGCACCACTTCTAACGCTTCTTTCAACAGATTGATGCTGTTAGAATTTTCTTTTACTGTTTTTTATTTCCTTGGATGATTGTCCAATTATTTGAATGATGCTTTGCTGTACCTGACATAGCGTTAGTTCATCCGTTGCATCACCTTTTGTTTGCTTTTTCGACGGAGGTGCCCTTTTTCTGTTGACAAGAGTAGAAGTGAGTTTCGCTAAGTCTTTTTTCCGTCATTCTTTGAAGCTCAATATCCATCACCACAGGGGCTGACAAGACTTCTTAAAACTCTCTATTAGAAGACAAGACTTCTTAAAACTCTCTATTAATTAACTGTAACTTATTTATAAGAATCTCAATAACTCTCAAAGTGTGACTTGTTTATCATATCAACTTTTTGTAAGATATACCCTATATTGTTGTAAGAGTTAGAACGTGCGTCTAGTCAAGCTGCCATCTTGGCCGGCTCCCAACTTGCACTCCATGCTTTCACCAACGACGCTAATGTGACGTATGGATCTCTTATCACACTGCGATAGAGCTGCGATCCTCTCATATGATTGGTAAGTGAAATCAAGAATTTCAAGAAATCAAGACTCCCATTAGCACTGTCAGCAATCTTTTCAAAACAGGTATGTGACCTATTTTTGGGTTACGGCCACCCAGTCGAGATCTATTGATGTAGCATGAGTCATATGAAGCTACTAAAGGGGTCATATAATGCCATTTTCATACAAGTTCATTTGATTCTTTGGGGTCTAAATGAAAAGTTTGTAATATACTTTAATTAAAAATTCTCATTAGAATTGTAAGAAAACACTCATTTTACCTGGTCAAAAACTGCCTTTAAATGATAATGAGCTTCGGGAGTGGGAGTCTCTGAGGACACATCTGTGCAATCGTATCAGTTTGACAGCCGCAAAGTATTTCGACAATTAAGGCTCAAACAGGACGTTTCTGAATGGTTGGTTAACATATTGTCAATTTGATCTATCTTTGTATGTACTGGCAGGGTAACGTTAGAGTCACTTAGTGAGATGTATGAATGCTATGTGTTTACTGATGTATACGTACTCAGTTTGTAATAACACAACAACCATAATGCGTTGTTCCTTATAAACTGGGGATTATGAAATATATTGAGAACATCATACATAGAAAACATCCAGTAATGTAACATTATCCGCATTCATTGTGAAACATGCAAGCGATTTGCAAAGATTAGCGTTAATATAAAGGTTAAAAAAAACTTTAAACTTACTTCTTCTGGATGTGCAGCAGGGACTTTTTTCAGGAGCAGCTTCTTAGCAAAACCAGCTTTGTG
>JAOTRC010000016.1:16081624-16096027 GCA_027497675.1 Cyprinella lutrensis | reverse complement strand
TGTGGTTCAGCTATTCCTGTAGGACTAAAATGTTCCGTGCTGTGTGATACGAAATAAATTGCGACCTGAACGTGAACCAGAGAATCAGTAACAGTAATCAGCAGCAGAAGAAACAGACGACGAAGAAACTTTTAAAATGTAGGCTACTTTTTATGGCTAGGTAAAAATATTCTCATATTCAAAAACTAATTTTCATTTTACGAACCCATTGGGCTATGCTGTTTTTTAGTTGATGAATGAATGGAAGCTTGCAGCGCTACGCGCATCCCATCCAATACATCGCAATAATCTTTGTGCTTTGTTACTATTGATATGAAACAAAGTCTCAGATTTCAAATTAGGTCCGTTTTCTTACAAAATTCAAAAACATAAATGTGTATTGACGCTATGAGATAGCTCGCTCTGGCTCAGTTCAAGTGAAGCAGCAGCGCGGAGTGCACATGATCATCTCTTCCGGCTTAATAATGCCAGTTACAGTGCGAAATAAACATGAACGAGTATCTGAAAGTGTGTTAAAAGATAGAGTTCATCATATCGAAATCCGTATCTTTCATATGGAATTGCTCAATCAGGGTTTCAACTGTGGAAAGACGTCAGTAAAACGCTTATAAACAATAATTTAACATCACATTTACCTCAGAGATAAACATATTCAGTGACCATAAACTCGTTAGCCAGCTAGAAAAATTAGGGGTGCATTTTGCCAAATTTATGCACCATATTACATATCAAATATAATTTTTTAATGTTTTTCAATATTTAATGCATATTGTTTGAAAAAATCTGGCGTTTTTATGCAGCCACCATTTAAATGTTTATATTTCATATAAAATTATTATTATAAAAATAAGTAAAAGTGTAATTTTAGTGTTTGTGTACAAATCAGGTCATTTTTACCTTCAATATTATAGAAGGGTAATGAAACAGTGGGCTACATCTGACTCCCAGTTTACAGCATTAGTTGAGATTTGTTTTCCTTGATAATTGTGAAATTTTGTGTCAATACCCTGCCCTAACTTAAACAATGTAAAAACAGCACTTTAACTTTTTTTAAGATTTATATTTTTATATACAGTATAATTGTGCTTAAAAAACATCTTATTCTTGTTTAAAAGCATTTACATAATATATATGAATATATGGTGCGTGATAAAAAGGTGACCTTGAAATTGTGGCGTTAAAGGCGACGCGACACTAGGAAAAATTTGAGTGCACCTAAATTTTGTGCTGGTGCACCTAAATAAAAAAGTTAGGCGCACCAGTGCAACCAAGGCAAAAAGTTAGTCTGGAGCCCTGAAAAGTATGCCATAAAATCCATCTAGTAGAAGGAAGTTGTAAATCTTGAAATAAATCACACCAAAGCATGAAACAACATTTTCAAATTGCGTAAAAGATAATTACACAAATTATTTCTGCATTTAAAACTATTACACACACATACTAAAGCAGTGGTTCTCAACTAGGGGGCCTCACTTTCAAGTGTGCTTGCAGGACGACTTAATATTTAATTAATATATTATGTGTATATTAAAAATCTAACTCAAATTAAAATGCTAAAAATAAACTAAACCAAGATGTAAACTGAAATACCTCTTGGGGGCTTAAAATATTTTTTTGGAGATTGTGTTGGACAATGAGTCTCAAAGGTTGTGAATCACCGCACTAAAATCCCAGCGAAACAGTGATATTCAGCAGACTGAAACCTCAACAAATGCCGCATGAAGACTTGGACGCGGAATGGGGAAGACTGATGTGAAACGTCATCAAATTGATTATTAGCAGCCCTAATAGGAACACGCATAAAACACACATTTGAGATGCAGTCAAATCTCTATGATTAACTTGCAACAAGATCTCATTCAAAAGAGCAAATTAAAATAAATATTACGGTCAGTGTCATTACATCCCACAGCGATTCTTACTCAAGTCAGTTCAAGTGTGTAAACCATCTTTATTAAAGAGATGATTATTATACATCTTAAGACATTTGATAATAAAATTATGCACTGAAATAAAAATACTGAAATTTTGAAACTGAAAAACACTGAAATAGAAATAAAATAAAGCTTTCATTTATGAATGAAAATGCATTTTAGGTAATAATTAATGAAGAAATCAAATTTAATTAAAGCTGCAGTCCGCAGTTTTTTCTCAAATGGCTCGTTTCCATTGAGCGGTACGCTACAGTTCGGTAAGTTACACAATTATTTGCGTTTCCACTGTCAAAAGTTGTGAATGGTACCAAAAAGCCGAACCGTACCACCTTTTGGGTACCCTTCCATTGGGATACCTGGCACAGTGTTACGGCTGTTGTTTACTATGTTGCTTTCTTTGCGCAAAATGACGTTGATTGCTTCTTTCCAGCAAACATCACGCCAATCAAGTAAAGCCAAGTTCACACTAAAGGATTTTAAGCCCGATTTATGCCCCATTTGCAAATCGTTGAGCTCGCCGACAGGTCAGGGTCTTATCGCATGCAAATCGCGGGAGATTAGTGGACGGTGAACGCTTTCCAATCTGTTAGTATGAAAGGGCCAACAAAGCAGCGAAAATGCTCGCAGACGCGTCGCCAAGCCCAGAAAAACATCTAGCCTGCTAGATATCCAGAGCCGTCGCACGACTCAATCTCAGCGATGTCATGAGTACAGCCAATCATAGCAAAGCATGGGTTGAGGACACCAAGTAAATCTTAGTTTTTCTTTTTGCTTTTTTTTTCTCAGAGCAAATCATTGCGCAAACAGTGTGCAGCACTTGTTTCTGTCTGACGTCCATATTCACGTGTTGTGTTCTCTTCTTCACTGGGTATTGGCGCACGTGCTGTTTTGCGTCATTTTTGGTTTGTTTTATTGCGTGTTTTTTCGTGACAAAATGTGGTGTGTAGACAAGATAGAATAGTTGGGTGACAGAGTTGTTGTCAACTCGTTATTTATTTTCAGGATTTAGACACAGTAACTAACATAGTACTGAAACAGCTCTCAGAGTCAAAAATGATCTGCTCTTATCATCCGATCGTGGTTGTATCTCTATGTAGTGTGTTAACTCGTGTAGTGAGTTACCTCCTGTTGTGGATCAATCACGTTGTGTTGTGTGAACAGCTAAACAACTTGAACACTCCTAATTTCACTGAGAGCAAGTCATGTAGTGTGAACCACATAGTTCAGCCCGACGTTTTAAAATCATAAACGCAGTGAAGTAAGAAGTCCGCTTTACTCTGTATGTGCGAATTGCGGGAGAATAAAACGATTCACGGGACTCCCACAGACTCGAAATATATATGAATAACACATAAAAAATAAGGTTAAATTGTCAGGTATAAATCGGGCTTATAATTACAGTCAATGTGTCAAAAAAGCAAACCAAGCTAAAGCGAGCCGTGCCAAGCTGAGTCATACCGAAGCAAGCTGAACCGTACCGACCGAATCATACCACGCAGTGGAAAAGCAAAGCGAGCCAAAACGTACCGAGCGAGCTGAACCGTACCGACCGAATCATACCACGTAGTGGAAAAGCAAAGCGAGCCGAACCGTACCAAGCGAGCCGTGCCATGCAGTGGAAAAGCGTCATTAGACTGTTGTTATTGTAGCTTAAGTATTGTTATTGTTTATTTGTTGTTATGGCATGGTCATTAGTCAATGTAGATAGTGCTAACCAGCTTGGATGGACTGCATAATCACTGTCAGTGTAGATTATGAGAAGACAAAATGTTGCTGGCTTAAATTAAGACAATCTAAATGGATGATTAATCAAGAACAAGGTTGAAAATGTTTGCTAAAGCAGATTTATTACAAAACACCAAGGTACTAGCCATATCGTAGATGAACCAGCGTTAGCCACGGTGCTAACTTACAATAACTCACCAATTCACTTGCCCTATTCGCCACTGATTTTCTTGACACCACAACTCTAACGTTACTTCTCGCCTCTGCCCATTGTTTCTCCCACTGACTTCTATCTCGCCTAGGAGGCTCATAATTATAGGCCCGTGGGCCATCATAGGCATGTTCGTCAACATCGGAAAACTCGGTTTCTTCATTAGCAACCATTGTAACCTGAGTTTGAACTTGAACAGACTCCCTCGACGATCCTCACTTCCGGTTAGAGCTTTATAGACACGCAAGTTATTTTATCACAATTTTTCTTAAAATATCATTATTGGCTAAATATATATTACTATTACTCCAGTTCAGAAAATTTAGTTGTTTTATCATCAACATAAACTATGCTATATAGGGGTGTCCAACCTGCATGTTGCTCTTTAAGCGCAATACGTGCACGTTTAGCTGTTTTCTAAGCCCTATAGGGAGACCTTGGAACTCCAACCAGAAAGAAAAAATTACCTGACCGTTTTTACTCATGCAGAACTAACCAACTCATTTTTGAATCCCTGATATTAGACAAATAACAAATACATCATAGCTTGAATACAAGTTTAAAAACAGAACTACACGTTATAATTAAGGAAATTAAATGTGTGTGTCGGCAGTGTTGTCTCTGGTGGGACGTGGCTCAGGTAGACGACATAATCGGATATCGCAATACTTTTTAAGGCGATTATCGAGAAAATAATTTTGGGCCAATCATAAAGACTTATGAATATGGCGTGATTACTCCGCACTGTTTACAGAAAGATTTTTAGTAGTTGTTCTATTTAAATAGGTGCTAAATGATAATCTGACCGTTGCGTCATGTCTCCCAGCTTTTTCGTGCTCGAGACCCTGCTTTTTCATTTATCAGCACTATACAGTTGGACACTATTGTGTGCGCCTCGTTTTTTTAAGAGCAAAAAACGCGTTCTGTTTGATTTTCCGTTTTTCCTTTCACTCAGAAGTCATAAAATGTTGTCAAATTGAACAGATAGTAAAACTAAAGCGGGTGAATGAAGACAACGGCATGGTGTTTAAAGATTATTTCCGATGACAGACATCACAGAATTTACTGCTCATGTGTGAATGGTCTCTTATCAGCTAAAAGACAGAAAGTCGTTGCTTGTGTGAACAGCGTATTTGAGCATTTACCGGTAAAGTCATTCTAGTAGTTTAACGACAATTTACCAGGATTGCTGTGTGAAACGAATCCACGTGTGGAAAAACTTCTTTGAACAACAAGACATAGTAAAAAGTTGCAAAATCACTAAAGATGGAACTGGAAACATTGCAAACGATGAAAGCAGAATTCAAACGAAGAAACTGATCCACACTGACGCTGGGATTTAGCGGATTTAAAGCAAAAGTATTTGATGACCGTATAGTATTTGGAGAGCATTTGCTCAATATCATCATCTCATTTTTTGACGAATGTGGCGTTTAGCGGCTTTTGCATGTGGCACACAACGTCATATGACTTTAATATTTGGTTTAATTTTGGTTGCGACTTCGGTGACCAAAATCCAACATCAACTCAACGTCTATGGCCAAAGTTAAGTTGACGTCAAATAATGACGTCAGCGGACGTTGATATTTTGTTGTTTTTAGGTTGTGTTGTAAAGTTACCAAAATCCAACGTCTTTTTGCCGTCATAATGGTAACGTCCACACAACGTCCAAATTCCAACATCATTAGACGTTGATATTTTGTTGGTTTTAGGTTGTAGTATTAACTAACCAAAATACACCGTCATGCCAACGTCTCCTGACAACATCATATTTACGTCAAAAACTGACATTTAGTCGTGAGGTATGGTGACCAAAATCCAACATGTTCTTAACGTGATAATGCATCGTCCACACAACGTCAAATTCTAACATCATTAGACGTTGATATTTTGTTGGTTTCAGGTTGTGGTATTAACTAACCAAAATCCAATGTCAAGCCAACGTCTCCTAACAACGTCATATTTACGTCAAACATTGACATTTAGTCGTGAGGTATGGTGACCAAAACCCAACATGTTCCTAACGTTATAAATCATCGCCCACACAACGTCAAATTCTACCATCATTAGACGTTGATATTATGTTGGTTTCAGGTTGTGGTATTTACTCATCAAAATACAACGTCAAGCCAACGTCTCAACACAACGTCCTACGACAAACATTTATATGTGATGTGTGGTGACCAAAACCCAACATCATCTTGACGTCATAATGTTGATGTCTGCACAATGTCAAATTCTAACATCATTAAATGTTGTTATTTTATTGGTTTTAGGTTGTGGTATTAACAAACCAAAATACAACGTCAAGCCAACATCTCGAGACAATGTCATATTTACGTCAAACATTGACATTTAGTCGTTAGGTATGGTGACCACAATCTAACATCTCCTTAACGTCATAATGGTAACTTCAAAACAATGTCAAATTCTAACATCATTAGACGTTGATCCTTTGTTATTTTTAGGTTGTGTTGTAAAGAAACTAAAATCCAACGTTGAGCCAACGTCTCAAACCAACGTCAAATATTTAGTCATAAAGGTATGGTGACCAAAAATCAGCGTCTCTTTAACGTCATAATGTTAACGTCCATATAACGTTCTAACATCATTAGACGTTGATCTTTTGTTATTTTTAGGTTGCGTTTTAAAGTAACTAAAATCCAACATTAACCCAACGTCTCAAACCAATGTCACATTGACGTCAAATACTGACATTTAGTGGTGAGGTATGGTGACCAAAATCAAACGCCATCTTGACGTCATAATTGTAACGTCCACACAACGTCCAAATTACAACATCATTACATGTTGATATTTTGTTGGTTTTAGGTTGTGTTATTAACTAACCAAATTATAACGTCAAGCCAACGTCTCCTGACAACGTCATATTTACGTCAAACATTGACATTTGGTCGTGAGTTATGGTGACCAAAACCCAACATGTTCTTAACGTGATAATGCATCGTCCACACAACGACAAATTCCACCATCATTAGACGTTGATATTATGTTGGTTTCAGGTTGTGGTATTTACTCATCAAAATACAACATCAAGCCAACGTCTCAACACAACATCATATGACAAACATTTATTTGTGATGTGTGGTGACCAAAACCCAACATCATCTTGACGTCATAATGTTGATGTCCGCACAATGTCAAATTCTGAAATCATTAGACGTTGTTATTTTGTTGGTTTTATGTTGTGGTATTAACAAACCAAAATACAACGTCATGCCAACGTCTCCTGACAACGTCATATTTACGTCAAAAACTGACATTTAGTCGTGAGGTATGGTGACCAAAACCCAATATGTTCTTAACGTGATAATGCATCGTCCACACAACGTCAAATTCTACCATCATTAGATGTTGATATTACGTTGGTTTCAGGTTGTGGTATTTACTCATCAAAATACAACGTCAAACCAACGTCTCAACACAACGTCCCACGACAAACATTTATTTGTGATGTGTGGTGACCAAAACCCAACATCATCTTGACGTCATAATGTTGATGTCTGCACAATGTCAAATTCTGAAATCATTAGACGTTGTTATTTTGTTGGTTTTAGGTTGTGGTATTAACAAACCAAAATACAACGCCAAGCCAACATCTCCAGACAATGTCATATTTACGTCAAACATTGACATTAAGTCGGTATGGTGACCACAACCTTAACGTCATAATGGTAACATCCACACAATGTCAAATTCTAACATCATTAGACATTGATCTTTTATTATTTTTAGGTTGTGTTGTAAAGAAACTAAAATCCAACGTTAAGCTAACGTCTCAAACCAACATCATATTGTTGTCAAATACTGACATTTAGTCATGAGGTATGGTGACCAAAAATCCACGTCTCTTCAACGTCATTACGGTAACGTCCATATAACGTCAAATTCTAACATCATTAGACGTTGTTCTTTTGTTATTTTTAGGTTGCGTTGTAAAGTAACTAAAATCCAACGTTGAGCCAACGTTTCAAGCTAACGTCATAATGATGTCAAATACTAAAATGTTTTGTTGGGTCACAATCTCACTTCTAAATTGTCATGAGGTATGGTGGTCTAAACCCAGCAATGTCACTATGTTAACATCTAGACAACACAACATTCCATTATTAGATGTTTTTGTTTTGTTGACTGCACATCAAGGTTCCTAAACAAAACACAAATGTCAGCATGCTAATGTATATATACATCTTAAATAGGATGCAGGCAACATTAGACATATTTGGTATGATTTCAGTTGTGGTCTTGGGTAAGAGAAATTCAATGTCTAAAATACACCAACTTCATACTTATGAATAATTTAGACTGAAGTCTTTGTGACCTAAACGTCAAATTTACTGTAAGCATTGCTCTTTATTGGTGATAGTTTGGATTATCCATAGATTTTCTGGTTCATGCAAGTGTAATAGATCAAGTTGACCCAGTGTGTTCCCTGTCAGAAGAACAAGCTCTTCACCAGGAGTGTGCTGATCTAAAAATGAATGAAGTACAACCTGCAAGCAAGCGACTGAAGGTGTGCCCAACACACATTGGTTTTGGGTTTATTAATGGTTTATACTTATTTCCACAATTATATAATAAATCATAAACCACCCTGTGTTTTACATATTTACAAAAAAAAAAAAAAAAAATCAGCTGGGTTGATGCTCAAATTATGTTGTTTGCAGGTGTACAGTACACTTTATTCAATTTGGAGCAGCACACTCCCGGTAAGGTTTTCATTCTCACAAGAGGGAAAGACTTTATGGTTCAAAATTGGATGATCTACATAGAACAGCAAATACACTGTGTGGGTGAAATGTGAAGTACCTCTTTAAGTTGTGCATTTGGGTAATCAAAATCTCCAAAGTCACAATACAGCAGTCTATCGGTGACTAATGAATTCAGAATTCAGGTAGTGACAGGGTAACAGTAACCAACATCTGTATAGCATATGTCCGACAACAAATGTTTTTAATTAGGGCTACTTATCAGGTGAGTTGGACCTCATGGCCCTGAAATTTTGGTTATAGCGTATAACACATTCATTTGCATTCCATGAGAAACAAATAGACATATTGCACCCATAATTTCTTTATCAAGTTGTGCTTCATAACAGTGCAGCTGTCAGACAAACGCAGTAGTTATTATTAATAATGATAATAATATGAATAACAATAATAATAAAATCAATTTAACTAGCTTATTGAAGTGTGCAACATTTTTTAGAATGTTGCAGGTAACCGAAGAAATTTTAAATGAATCCCTAACCAATCACAGTTAGGCATCAATTTGAAATTAATTCCTAACCAATCACAGTTAGGCATCAATTTGAAATTAATTCCTAACCAATCACAGTTAGGCATCAATATCCTCCGCTCTACCCTCTTGTGGGAAAGACCCGGAAAGACCTCACCCGTTTTCACTCCAGACCAGCAGCCATTAGCTGTCTGCGCGGGCACTGCACACCTTTCAACATCTGGATATACCTGCTGTGGAAGGTGAGTGAACAGAGGTAACGAAAATATAAATAAATATTGGTGTTTATTAGTTTTATTTTATGTGGACTGGGCTGCGCGCAAATATCCACCTGATCTGCTATTTAACTACCAGAGAAACAGTTAATTTACCTAGTTGATGTAGTTAAAAGTGACTTTTATATAATAACTACTATAGTACAAGTAGTGATATAGGAATGATGCCTCAGCGCACATTTGTCAGACTGAACTGAACGTGCGCCAACACGTTCGCTGGGGGGTAGCCTAGGCCGTTGTTGTTGGAGGAGTCGGGGAAACGACTAGCATGTGAATTTAATGCATTAATTTATATTAATTTTACAGAGCCCTCCACATGACTCGCAAAATATATACATATATTTTTTACTTAGTGGCCATACTTGTCCTTTGTGGATTCTAGATCACTTTATTGTGTAAAATGTGCTTGTCGGACATCAATGTATGATTTTCGACAGCCAATTTTAAAATACTAAGAAATAAGCCTAATATGATATGATTAAACGTTTATTTATCTAGATAAATTGGCAGTAGCCTTAAAAAATGTCATGTGGTGCGAATGTGATTTATTTTAATTAAATTCCTGCTTAACCATTTTATTTTTTACAAGTTCTGGTAACACTTTACAATACGGGTGCACTTATATTCGTACTTTATTCGCATTAATTCATACTTAACTAATGCACAGATCACGAGTCAATGTATGACACAATTATACTGCATCAGCAACTAATAAAGAGTCTATATTAATATTTTAAGTAATATATTAATTAATTGATTAAATGTGCCATAATGTATTAATTCATAAATAATATAGTTTATTAACTAACAGTGTAAATAAATGTGTTCATCATTACCACAATGGGTCAAAGCTACTTCAGTTGTCTGCTGTAATTAATCATTAGCTTATGATTTGCAAAGGTATCATTATTTAAATATTACTTATTGTTAAGTAATATGTCATACAATCCATAATGTGGAAGTCAAAACCAAAATGGCAGAGCCTATTGCAACTAGTTAATAGTCAATACATTACATATGGCATATGATTATCTGTGCAATGTGCATTGTTACCAAAGTTCTCCGGAATTAAAGTTTGCCTTTGTTTTGAGTTTTTGTAAATAATGATCTCATATTTTTGTTTTATAAGGGCAGGCATCAACTGTTGAGGATCTAAATGTCCTTGATAAATCCCTCAACTTCCTGGAGGAAAAGCAGATACCGGTAAGGACATACAGTCGTATCAGTATAATGCAATTTTTTAATGTGCAGTGTTTCAATCCCTGTGTGACTTGCAACCGTCATGGGGATACACTTATAACCTTTTTTGTGTTTAAACTAAAATACTGTTCCTCTAATTTCAGATAGCTTGTCCAATGATGGAGAAATACATTTAAAGGACAATGGGAAAAGGATCATGGAGAAGTAAGTTTTTATATTAGCAGTTCTTGGCAGAATCATGTGTTATTTTATCTGGATGTTGTCACAGACAAGTTGATGAAGTTGACTATCCATCCGTCTGTCTGTTTAATTATAGAGATGTTTGTGATGACTAATTTTAAAGTTGTTTAAACAGAGGTTTAGTAATCGACTAGGCTTGCTACGATAGTCGGCGTTGAGGCGGGCGTACACGGTGCAAGTTCGGACACTTGCAATGGAGGTCGTAAGATATTGCACGTCAGGAGTCAGTTAACTTGATAATCGTGTCAAAACAGCCGGTACACGGCACGACTGTCCTGCACAAATCTTATCTAATATTAATTTCTGTCACTGCTGTGAACTGACCACTGCATAGAATATGAAAAATATGAATATCTTCGTGAGTCAGCTGTCAACAACAGGCCTAAACCAGCCATGGTACCAGCACAAAAACACAATCATTAAAATTTCGAGACATATTTTTATTACACACCCCTAATGTGTTTTTTATTTTTTATTTCTTCGGGTCTTAACAATCCTTAAATTTGACTTTTAAAAAAGTGTGCATAAACCCTACTGGTGAAAAACAGGCAGACTCCCCGAATTTTTTAAACATTTTTTAAAATTATCGGAAAGTGCTCGGCTTGGCTCGTAATTCCTCATCACATTTTGCGAACATGCGAGCACCATCATATCCATGCGATCATCTGCGAGCTCGTAAACCAGGAAAAAAACTGAACATGTCTGCTTAATAAATCTTGAGCCGAACGAGAGTCGACACACAGATCAGCAACATGAGTCAGTTTCTTTCATCACAAGAGTGAGGAGCTGACTGACAAGGTGACAACGGAATAATGGGTCACAGCAAAATGTAAAAGCGCCTATTTAAGTGAATTTGTCATTGCACTGTTTTGTTGTTGTGTAATTAAAAAATGAAACTAACATGTGCATGGCCACACGTGTCAACGTGCACGGACCGAGCAGAACAGAAATGTACAGAACCTTGACATGTGCGGCCGTGCACATGTTAGATTCGTTTTCAAATTAGCACCAATTCGGGGCCCAACAACAAAACAGTGCTGCTCCGGACCATTATGAATGCCCGTGCAAACACAGGCATTTTACGTTTGCCTTTAAATTATCTTTTTAAAAGCCCCGCCTGTGATACCGGTATTACCGGTGCTGTCCACACGTTGATTAGCCGGTGGGAAAATATCCTCGCCGTCACATCCCTATAACCGACTAGTCTAAAATTAACAAACCCCTGCAGTTAAAATAGGAACACTGTGTAAAAAAACTGACAAAAAATGTGGTTCCTAGTGCGCACAAACTTACTGAGTGCCAGGTTGATTGCACTATCTTTTTATTCATATTTTTTTTCAAACAATTTCTTTATATGTGAAAAATACTGTAATAGCATATAATTACAGAATCAAGACGTTACAATCTAAAATAAGGCTGTTTAATTTATAAATGCTTTTTAATTCATTTGCAGATTATTTATTTAAATATTAATTTATATCTTAGTATATCAGACAGGTATCGTTCGATGCCAGTCATAATTTTCATGATAGTGCATCTCAAAATTGGGAAGATCACGATTATGATCATGGATCGTGATTGTTTCTTATAAGATTGTGATATGAAATTTTGGTAAGAATATCCACACCTACTCTAACTGTTGTTTTTACATTCAATCTGATGTCTTTTAAATGTTCATTTAGCTTAAGATACTGCAAAAACACATAGGTTGTGTATTCACATTTTTCTGCTTGGAATGTCTGATCGCCATTTGTAAACAGCATCAAAAGTAAGACATGAAATATCTCTCTTTTGATGAGTTACAGCATGTACATGCAAGAATGTTACATGTGTATGGCCCTTAAAGGTAGGGTAGAATTTTTTTTCCAAAAACTTGCTAAAAGTGTGTTCCTATCCTGGTAGCTATAATATATATATTTGCATACTTCTAATTGTTTGCAAAGTGAAACGTCATCAGCGTGTTCAATATGCAGAGAAATTGAGAATAGATGCCAAACATTAGCGATTTCCCCTGAACCAACATTTGAAAAGGTTTTATTTAAAAAAAAATAATGATAATTATGAATTTGTATTTTTGCTAAATGTTTTTTTTTTTTTTTTACCTTTTTTTCATTATTCACATTCATTATTATTGTAATGTCTCACCAGTGAATGAGACACGAGGTAATCTAAAAGCATTGCACTCTCCTCCACCAACTCTTTGGTTATTTGGCTTTGGAGATGCTCTGAATCATATCGATCGCTTTCCAAGCTAGCTTACTATTGCTAGCCCCTCTGAAATTTCCTACCCTAGCTTTAAGACTGTTTGGAATTTAATGTTTTAATGCTTAATGTAGTGCATCATATCCTATATTCCCTATAAATTTTAATTTTTTTTAAATATTCCTTACAGAGTGTCTAGAGGACTTCAAAGGAGACGGAGGCAAACATTGGAGCGGCTGTCGCCGTATGTTTAAAATATGCCCCAGACAGGCAGGGGCGGAGGTGGCAGAAAAAAAAATTGTACGATTTTAGAATAAGCATAATAATGTTAATTATAAATGGTTATAGTTGAAAACCTTCTGTTAAAATAATGTAAAAAAAAATAAAAAATAAAAGGTTATTTTATAATGCATTTAATTTCTTTGTCATTTATCTAATAAACATCATTTGTGGATTACAGTTTCACTAAAAATTAAATTACTTTTCTGTTTGCTCTTGTCTTAAGATAAATTCTTTTGGGTTGTCTTTCATTGGATCTTGACCTCTGTTCGAACCTTGTTAAATGAAGTTTCTTTGTATGTTGATTTTTATTTTACAACAAAAACCTGGTTCTGTTAAAAGTTTGATGTCATACCAACAAAATTACCTTTAAAGTTGGAATTTGACAGCTTAATGTTGTGTTTTGACAGATATCTGACATCAATTCTATTGATTTACAACTAAAATTCAATGTCTGTCCACGGTTGGACGTCAGCCCAACATGTGAGTTTGATGTCAAGCTTAACATTGGGGTCTGATGCTCAAAACTGATTTCCATTCTCAACCAAAAGGCAATGTCCAACATTGGAGGTTTACCCAACACCGGGTTGACGTAACTCAACGTCAGAGTGACGTTTACCCTCAGTGTTGGACAGACGTTGCATTTTGGTTGAAAATGAAAATCGGGTTGACGTCATAACCCAACGTCAGTCTGTCGTCAACATCCACCGTTGGACAGATGTTGCATTTTGGTTGGATATGAAAATCGGGTTGACGTCATAACCCAACGTCAGTCTGTCGTCAACACCCAACGTTGGACAGATGTTGCATTTTAATTGGATATGAAAATCGAGTTGACGTCATAACCCAACGTCAGTCTGTCGTCAACATCCAACGTTTGACAGACGTTGCATTTTGATTGGATATGAAAATCGGGTTGACGTCATAACCCAACGTCAGTCTGTCGTCAACATCCAACGTTGGACAGATGTTGCATTTTGGTTGGATATGAAAATGGGGTAGACGTCATAACCCAACGTCAGTCTGTCGTCAACATCCAACGTTTGACAGACGTTGCATTTTGATTGGATATGAAAAT
>JAOTRC010000016.1:16071398-16081524 GCA_027497675.1 Cyprinella lutrensis | reverse complement strand
GTATACAGGAGAAACTCTCTCGGCTCACGCATGTAAACGGGTTATCCCTAATGTTTCAGAAACCCGAAAAGTGACCTTAACCCGACCATAGCCCGAAAATTGGCTGCATGTAAACGTAGTCATGGATGTTCGCGACCGGGTTATTGCTAATATCCCGGTTTTGAACGGGTTATTGGCTGCATGTAAACGTACTGACTGAAGGAAAGAGGAACAAGAAGTACAGGGAAAAAAATCTCTAAAATCTCTATTTCAAATCTCTGAAGATCTTAGCAAAGGAGTATTAAACTCCACAAAAAGCATTTACTAGCCTCCCTTATTATTAACCAGATGGAATTTATTTCGGTCAGACGTCTACAGAAGTTCTTATTAAAAGTGCTCTAAGCGATGTCAGGTGTTGTGACTTCTTGTTGACGTTTAAAGTATTTTCAAGCAAAATGGAGGCTAGATAGACCCTCCCCCCAACCCCACCCCCAGGACCTTCTTGCCAGTTATTAGCTGGAACAGTTTGTTATGTTTCGTGGAGCGGGTTGCTGCAGTTTGTTTTTTCTCCATAGACAGCGTTGTTTTTTTTTTTTACAGTGTTTTTAAGGGACAGGCAGCTAGCTGATAGTGAGGAAATGTTTGCCATATGTGACAAAATATATTTTGGCCTGAACCCGTATGACATCGCTTAGAGCACCTTTAAAAAGTGACAGAGGTTTAGATTAGTGCTGACCGAATATGGAAAATAATCTAAATATTTTATTATTTAAATAAATATATAATTTTGGAGTTCCATATGTATGAAGCGGGGGATGGAACCATTTCTGGTTCTAAATAGAATTTCTTCTAAGAATACAGAATACAGTTATATAAACTAATAGCATCAAAATAAAAAAGCTAGTAAATAAAGAGGAACAAAAAAAGCATTACAAGCAATAAACAAAAAGCACTTTCAGTGTTTAAAAGTAGGCTGTCTGAATGTTTTTCATTCAAGAGCTGCAGTGATTTTTCCCCTCACAGTTTAGATACGATAAGCTGCATTCACACTAATGCACATATCTGTTTTGAAATTGTAAATGTGGTTTGTCCCGTTTAAGATATAACTGGTCATGTTTACATTAATTTTGCATCGTAAAAGCATTTTGAGACGCAATTACTTTTAACCAATGAGTTGCTCACGAGCTCACTTTAAAAAGCGTGCGTAAGTATTTTAAAATGAAAGCAGCCTTCTCAGTGATTTTCATGTTTAAATATAAGCCAACTTATATTTAAAAACATAAATAATGCCTTCGTGGAGTATGTGTAAGGAACATTCCAGCGGCCAAGTAGTACAATGTTCCCCAACTGTGCATGCTTTAAATCTGGTTAGTGTATTGTTAGTAAGCATTAAAGAAATATCTAAACTGCTAAGACTGAAGGATAAAATAATAGCAGATTTGTCTAGTTTTAAATAAACAATATAAACTGAGATGAAAAAATAACTTCAGTAAGAAATGTGTCTTTGCTATGGTTACATATTTGGCGATATCTTACAAAGATTTTTTTTATGATGCTTTGATTCTCTATACATATTGATATGGCAACTAATAAATTCATTGAGTTTCGCTTTGCTACATGTGTGGAAATGTTTAAACGATGTGTGTTACAACTAACCCCACATTAGGTTCTGCCCCACTCACCCCTATGAGGATGCTAACTGTGACAAGATGATTGGCAGACCAGTTTATGGTGACAGAATGCACATTTTATGATGTGTTAATATGTCCCAAAACTTGCCAACTCTTCCGCTAGAC
Organism: Cyprinella lutrensis; assembly: GCA_027497675.1. NCBI lineage: Eukaryota > Metazoa > Chordata > Actinopteri > Cypriniformes > Leuciscidae > Cyprinella > Cyprinella lutrensis. The sequence continues at coordinate 16,079,749 of JAOTRC010000016.1, read as the reverse complement.
TGCTACATAACCAAAAGGATGTGCTTTCCATAGATGTACTCATTTTTATACTGAGCAAAACATATTTTCTATTCTCTGACCCAGCGGTGGCCCACAAGATCCACTTTCCTACAGAGATTAGCTTCACACTCTAATGAAACACTTTTTCTTTCAGCATTTTTACATTTTTAATAAACATTATTTAGCCAATTGCATTACAGGCACAGCTGGATGTCCTCATAATGTAGAGGCAGAGACCTGAAACCTGTATACTATTTTACTAGTCCTCTAATACAGTCAAACCACACAAACACACACAATAAAATATTAACATCAAATTTAGTTTGCCTTTAAATTACTCAAATTTAGTTTGACTTGTGAAAGTTTATTAAGCTATCTTTTAAAATATTTAAAAAAAAAAAAGTTTTCCAACATAATGCAATTATTATAACATTTAGTACTGCACTGATACTGGAAATTTCAAGCAGTCTGCACCATGTTGTATGCAATATGTTATGTGCTATGTAAATTATGTTTTAATACATTTTATTACGTAAAGGTTATACACAGTACTATTTTCATGAAGTGACACTCTTATATGTAAGTATTTTGAATATAATACATGTATGGCCTTATATGAATGGTCAAGAAGCACTTTACATCTAATACACTTTACAGCTAATAATTAGAGTTATCAGGCTCTGTCACCGTAATATATGGACAGCATGTGGAGTTTTTCAGGTCACTTGGAATGGTCCCAGGTTACCCTGACATCAAACCTTTGTAGCATGGCTTCCTCGGCAGAGAGTGAATGGTTACAGTGTTTAAGAATTAAACTGAAATGTCACAGCATGAGCAATGGTAAGAGTAGCCTACTAAGGAGTTTCTAATATAAAAAGAGTTTCTAGAAAGTGCATTAAAAATAAGACTGCATTGAAAAATGTTGCATTCTTGTATTGGTGTTTTTTTCTTAAACTTGAATAAAACCTATCAATTTACATACTATAAAATTAACACCAAGTAGGCTACATTTGTTGGTTAACCTCACAAAACGTTTTAAAGAGTATTTTTAAAGTTTAACTTTATTCATCATTTGAATAAAGTTTAGTCTTAAATAGATAGTTTCTATTTAGTTGCAAAAGTTGTAAAAGATAAATTTTTTAAAACCGTGCATAATACACGTGAGAGATAAAAGTAGAATGATTTTAGGTTCCGGTGTGATTTTACTAAAGTAGAAAATATATTCATCATTCAGCATCCACCGGGGTTTATGTTCTCATCAATGAGAAAACAGGCAAAAACATGTGCTACAAGTGAACATGGTGGTCCTTACCATATCTACTAGTTCCGTTAAATAAATTCGGGAGAGCTGGAAAGTGTAGACCGATCGGAGTCTCCTGCTCCTCGCTGTGGAATGAATGAATGAATTAAAAACGAACGAATACGCCTCCGATACCGAAAGCGCTGGATAGTGACGCGAGGTGGCGCGGTGATGCCAAAAGAGTAACGGAAGTGAGGATGACCAATGGGGGCTCACGTCTTGGCTGTTACGATAGCATGGACTATCAGACGACGGGTTCACAGTCTGAACGAAGGCAACCCTGCGAGGGCCCACATGGGGTTCAGAAAAGAACCCAGTCACCTGCCAAAGAATTTCCACGCTTTAGTTAACGCTGTAATGTGATACATTTAATGAAACAAAACAATTTCAACTATTAATATGAAACCCAACTGTGTGATCGTGGGATAGCCTACACAGTTATAAATACCCGTAAGTGTAATTTTGCATATAAAAACTTGCAGTAAATTTGTAAATTCTTGCAGATCGCTGTTCAGATCTACAAATGCAGTGCCCCAAGTAGCCTACTGAGATACATGTTTGTATAGTCTGAAACACAAATAGAAAGTCAGCCTTCCAAAGGCCAGTGTTTGATAGTGACGTCCACGCCACTGGAAATTTGGCGTAATTCAATGAAAAAGACTTTAAAACAATCTCTGCAGCACATCAGCTTACACCTTGTGGGGTGGATGCAGCATTCTGAGACAAACGTTTTTCATCTTAGCAGCCAATGCTATTTGTAATAAGTTATGATTAATGTATTTGTTGGTGTGTTTTATGAAGAAAAAAACTTAGACACTGAAAATAAATCTTTATAGGACTACACACTTTTTATGTTAATGTTAAAAAACGGTTTAACCCCTTGATTATTTCTTTACTTTCTTTTTTAAAGGATAGTCCACCCCAAAAATGAAATTCTGTCATCATAATAGGCTACTCTCCCTTATTTTGTTCCCATTTTGTGTGTCCCTCACTTTAATGCTCATTTGATTGAAATGCTGCCATCTAGTGTACATAGGAGGTTACAATGATACAGATAGGTGATTTTTTTTTATTGCAAATTAAAGACAATAACAGAGAACAAAAGAAAAACGATAAACAAATACAATAACAAAAAGAGAGGGGTTACAGACATCAAAAAATTGCATTAAGTTATACAAAACAATACAATATTACAATTTGTTAAAAAAACAGAATTAAAGGTTCTTTACAGCAGACTCAAGAATATTATATGTTCTAGAAACCTTCGAGTTTAGTGGTTTCGAAAGATTTTTAAAAGAAGAAAAAAGGGATTTTATATCTGATGAGAACATTCTAAAATCCGGCTTACAATGAATGGTTCTGGCTTTGTGAAGATGAAACTTGCCCAGAAGACAAAGCAAAAATACAGTATAATTAAAATTAACATCATTGGAACGAAAATCTGATAGAAAAATTATAGAATCAGAAATTTGTACCAATTTCTTGCAACAGACAAAAACTAACAAGGTAACATCAGACCAGAAAGATTTAGAAAATGGGCATTGATAAAATAAATGAAGAATAGATTCTTCTTCAATATTGCAAAAGGAACATAAAGAAGATACATTCTCAGAAAACTTGCTCAAGAATAGATTACAAGGATAATATCTATGAACAATCTTGAAATGTAGTTCTTTTATTTTATTAGGAATAAAAAGTTTATGAGAGAAAGCCCATAAGTAATTCAAATCAGAGTTTGGATAACATATACTCCACTTAGAGCGAGCTTTAGGAAGAGTTCTTGAAGTTGAAGAAAGAGCATTCCTAATAAAGAAGTTATTGCATTTTTTATCTAATATATTAACACCATTGAGAGCAAGTGTAGGAATAAAGTTGTTTAAACGGTTGTAACTTAGATGCGCTTTAAACAAGGTTCTTACACTTACAGGAATGCTTTTAGTCACCTTATTAAAATCTCTTACAGAAATCATAACATTTTTTAGAGACATAAAATCATAAAAGGAAAGAAGGTCTCCTTGAGCACTAAACAAATCAGAAACAAAAAGAATATTTTGATCCACCCATTCTTTGAAAAAAAGAGATTTGTTACCACACAGTACATTTTCATTATTCCAAATAATACACGTGTGTGGGGAGAAATTATGTTTGAAAGCAATCTTCCAGGATTCAAGAGCTTGTTTATGAAAATTTGAGAGTTTAATGGGTAATTTGCTGCACTTAAAATTACAAGATAATAAGAATTTAAGGCCACCACATTTTTTAAAGATTAAATTAGGGATCCAAAACCAGGGTAAATCATTGTTAGAAATATAATACTTAATCCAGTTAATTTTGAATGTCTGGTTAATAGTTTGAAAATCTAAAGCGTTAAGACCACCCTCCTTGTAACTTCTTATCAAAGATTTTCTTTGAACGCATTCTGTTTTATTTTTCCAAATGAAACGAAATAGCAGAGAATCAATAGATTTAATCATTTTTTTATCAATATATAGGGAAAGAGCAGGGTAAACTAGGCGAGATATGCCCTCAGCCTTAGACAGCAAGACTCTCCCATAAATAGTCAAGTCTCTCTGCAGCCAGCAACATAGTATTTTTTTGGTTTTATCTATCCTTGGTTGAAAATTGTTATGAAGACGTTCAGAACCTGATTTGCAAATATCGACTCCAAGGTATTTTACCTGCTGTTTAACTTTAATACCATCAACAGAAACTTTATCTGAATCATGCACATACAAAATTTCACTTTTCGTGGGATTTACCACCAATCCAGAAGCTTTGGAGAAAAGAGTAAAACTGCTTAGGGCACCAGAGACTTGTGAATCAAGAAGAGAAAAAGAAGAAAGAGGCAAGTATCATCAGCTAACTGGCTAATTATTAAAGTGTTCTCTCCAATATTTATCCCCTCAATATTTGAGTGTTTTATATACAAACTTAGAAGCTCAGCAGCCAATAGAAATAGAAAAGGAGATATGGGGCATCCCTGGCGAATACCTCGACCCACTGAAAATCGGGGAGAAGTTCCGGAAGCTAAGGAAACACAACTGTTAATACCATTATAAAGAGTACGAATCATATTAATAAAAGAACTACCAAAACCAAACTTGGAAAGGGCTTCAAAAATAAAAGAGTGCTCAACTGTATCGAATGCTTTATAGAAGTCGATAAACAAAATTAACGCCTCTTTGTTTATAAATTCAGAATAATCAAGAATATCTATAATCAATCTAATATTATTAGAGATATGTCTACCTTTTAGAAAACCAGATTGAGATTCAGAAATTATATTTGCCAAACAAGGCTTAAGCTTTTCAGCATATATAGAAGCCAATAACTTATAATCAGAGTTCAAAAGGGTGATCGGGCGCCAATTATCTAAAAATTTGTTATCCTTATTAGGTTTGGGTATAAGCGAGATGAGACCTTGTTTCATAGATTCTGCCAATTCACCTTTCATTGAACACTCAATAAGGGCATCATAAAGAAGATGTTTAATAGAGTCCCAAAAGACTTTAAAAAATTCAAAGGGTAAGCCATCTGGCCCCGGGGATTTATTATTTGGCATTCTTTTGACTATATTATAAAGATCATCTATATTAAAAAGAACCTCACAATTTTTTCTGTTCTGGTCGTTAATTTTAGGAACAGACTGAATCTTATGAAAAAACAAAGATGAAGCGTTGGGGTCAAAAGAGGAGGTATACAAATTTTGATAATATTTAAAAACATGGGAAGAAATCACAGAGGAATCATTAGATAACGTATTATTAATATACAGAGAAGAGATTTTTTTATTACTGCCGCGTTTCTTCTCTAAATTGAAAAAGTAGGCAGAATTTTGTTCTCCAAACTCAAGCCATTTTGACCTCGATCTAATAAAAGCGCCCTTTGCTTTTTCCAGAAAGAGATCATCCAGACAGGCTTGTGAAGTATAAAGAGATTCCTTATCCTCCTCACTCAGGTTAGGTTTCTGTAAAATTTCATTTATTTTTTTAATTAAGTTTGCAATTTCCTTATTTTTAACAGATATTCTATTTTTCCCAAATTTAACCGAAAATTTCCTACATTCATATTTAAATAGCTCCCATTTCGAAATAGCCGAGGTATTAGCCTGAGATTTAACACTCTCTGCGATTTTCTTAATTTCTTGACAATATGATTCAGAGAGTAAAAAGGAGCAATTTAATTTCCAGTACCCAGGGTTCATTTTTCTTCTTCGCTTGGATTTATCATCCGATAACGTAATGTCAATCACTGCATGATCAGTTAAAGGTGAGGGTGAAATTTCTGCTGATACTAAAAAAGAAATTAAAGAGTCAGACATCAGCCACAGGTCTATACGTGATTTTTGAGAAAAATCTGATTTAAACCAAGTATACATGTGTGTATCTGGGTATAAATATCTATGTGCATCGAACAGGTTCAGACAATGACAAAGATTTGTAATCAGGGGGTTAACGCTATTAGACACTTGTCTAGGCGGGAATCTATCAGCAACTAAATCTGGTGCCTCATTGAAATCGCCACCAAATAAAATAAAGGCAGAGGGATATTTAAGTTTTAAATCATTTATATAAATGACTATATTATCAAGTAAAGTTTTGTTGTTTGCAGAACTATTGAACCCATATATGTTAATCATTATGAAAAAATTGCTGTCCAAGTTAACAACTGAGATAACCCACCTTCCAATCCCTGAAGAAAGCGTTTCTATAACCTTTCCTTGAAACCCACTATTAAACAATATAGCGACCCCACCTGATGAACTAGAGTTATGACAGAAGGAAATAGAACTCCCCCACTGATTACGCCAGAATTTTTCATCGTTTACACAAGAGTGCGTCTCTTGCAAAAAATATGTGTCCCTTTTTACGGATTTACAAAACAAGAATAAAGCTTTTCGCTTGTTTAAGTCACGTAGCCCCCGAACATTCAAAGAGAAACATGAGAAATGTGAACTAAACATAAAATCAGAACTCAAACTCTTTTGAGTAGGCTAATACGACTGTCAGAACAAGTGCAGTAACTAAATATGCTTCTTAGAAGATATGCGGAGCTTACAAGGCTCGAACTCCCAATTCAATTAGGAAGGTCAACACACCCTGGCTGTCATGGACCCAAAAAAAAAAAAAAAACTCCGTCTCCCCATTTCGAAAAATTCATAGTATAAGGGGCACATTAAATATCGTAAACAGAAATTCTCTTCCCGTTAATGAAGGCAACGGGCCCATTAAACCCAGCTTTCTTTCCTTCCCTTCTTGCCTTTTCAACGAGTGGCCAAAGTTTGTTTCTCGCCTCCTTGTCTTCCTGCGTAAGATCTTCCAAGATCCGAATTTTCTTCTGTTTCAAAAGTTCGGAACGTTTTGCTTCAGCCCAAATTGCATCTCGGCAAGTGCGGGATAAAAACTGAACGATGATCCGTCGCGGAATGGCGTTTCCAGACTTAGGACCAAGCCGATGCGCGATGTCGACCATGTCCTGTAGTTTCTCTGCGGAGTGTGGTGAGAGGTTCCTGAACAGCTCGATGACGACCATTTTAACGTTTTCCCCTTCGTGCTCAGGTATCCCGGCTACACGGAGGTTCCATCTGCGCTTGTAACTGTCCAAACCGCTGCATTTCTCATTGAGAGCTTTATTTTCCTTTTCCAGCTTCACAACTTTGGCTTGCAGAGAAAGCACCTTATCCGTCACGTCCTCCACCTGCTTGTTTATAGATTCAAGCGAGCAGGTGAGGTTACAGATCGAAGCAGTGTTATCCTTCACCGATGCCTCGACGGAATGCAGTTTTACCAAAGACTCTTCTTGTAGCTTGCTAACCTTTTCGATTGCCGCTAGCAGCACAGAATTAGAGACCGAGTCGGAGGCATTAGAACGAGGTTTCTTCAGAGCAGGAGACTTACTAGGAGTGTCGGAAAGGGCCCCAAAAGTATCTTCTAGACGTCTTGAGTAGTTATGTACCTTTAGATTTTCGATGTTTGCAGAAGCCTCGACAGAGGCTGTATCCATGTTCTCTTCCATCGTTGTCAACGGGGCTAGCTTACTTCACACAGGCGTAGAAATAAACCAACTAAAATAAACGCAAAGAGGGTCCCAATAAATGTCAAAAAACAGACTTAAACGGGTATGTTAAGATTCCACTACAAGTTATATATAAAATTAAGCATAGAAGTTCAAGCCTTAAGCACAGCACATGATAAAGGATTACAGCGTAATAAAGTTGCTGTTAACACGGCGCCATCTTGACCCGAACTCCCTGCTAGTTAACTCTGGCAGCTGAAAATCTAACTTATTGACCATGTCGTTGTCGTAAAAATATCAGTTATCAGTTAGCCTAACGGCTAATCGCGATGCTAACGGAGTTTATTACAAAGCAAAGAGACTACAGTGATAATTATGCCTTACCTTTGTGAAAGTGCCGAGAGCAAACAAGCATGTCCTTGGAAATATTATCAAAGATAATGGTTTTCCTCCGTACATCAGCGATCCAAGCCATCCGACGCCTCCTTGTGATTTCAGACACCAAGTCTCCTTGTGTTTTTTCCACGTTGGAAAATGGTGAAAAGTAACAATTTGGGAGGCGTTTGCCCTTTCGATCGATTACAACAGTTCGCAACAGAGCAACTGAACCATTTATAAGGATAAATACCAAATAACCAACATTACAATTTGAATTCCCACCTACTGCCTACTACAGTACATCTACTTCCGTACCGTGATTCCCACAATTCACTGCGACGTGACGCAACGATCCCGAGCTCTGTAGTTACATTTTTGAAGAGGTGCGCGTCAGGCAACGGCGAAGGGTACGCGGCATGGGACGCGTCTGTGCGTATGCTACGCCGTACCTACTGCGCGCACCTGACACAGAAGTATAAATTGGCCTTTAGTGTCAAGCTCAGAAACCACGCCCATGTTAACAAGGGTCATTCGCTTTCAGCGCACTTGTGTTGTCATGAGTTCTAATCACAAATAACAATAGATGTAAGTTAAAGTAGGCTACCTAAAAGAAACATAAATTGCAAAGTCATTTATCTTTTTTTCAACAAGTTGCATT
>JAOTRC010000016.1:15951472-15962484 GCA_027497675.1 Cyprinella lutrensis | reverse complement strand
CCTATTTATCAAGCCAATGCGCCGCAATCTATCGCAAATCAAAGTGAAAGTAAGTCACAGACGCTTAACACTACCATCTTCATTAAAAATAAGTTAAAGGAATGACATGATATTACCAGGGCTGTTGCCGCTCTCCCTTATTGCTGTCTTTGCTGATTTTGAAATTAGGCTAGCCGATGATCAATAATGCAGCTCAAATCTTTTACTTTCGGTGACGTGCACTCCATTACATCTGTATATAGCGCGGGGATTGACAACAGCAGGCTATAGTGGCATTGACGATCCATAAGTATGTGTAATGGCGTAAATATTAATAATAGAAAAATAATAGGATTAATAATAGGAATATTATTAGAATATTACATAAAATAAGGAATGGAATTCTAATAGCTTTAAAGAGGAAGACTTTTTCCTCCCTTGCCCATGTCTGGTTTGCCTTCCTTGCCCATCAGTTTTGCTTGAATTTACTTTTATCATGATTGTTTGGAGTTCATGGTCTCATTCCATATTTCCTAGTTTCTCTTTTGGATTATTATTTAGCTGCATGTGGATCCCCTTTTCTGCCCGTCTGCCTGAATGCCCATCCATAACAGATTGACTGACCACACCAGCAGTCACCCTAGTCTAAATGTTGCACTGGAAGCTACCAAGGTAGTCCCTAGGTGTCTGAAACTGGCTTCTAGTGTGTGGGAACCACCGATGATGTCATTGCCAGCAGCTGGCAGACCAACAAAATTGTCCCCAAGTCCAGCACTGGTGGTCCCAAGGCCAGGAGTCTCTGAGGTTCTTCCACCATCAGATGCACTACATGTAATGCCAGTTGCTATCTTGTATATTTGGGCGGCACATGCTTCTCCAAGTCCTCCCTAGGTAATGGCGTTTGCTACAAAACCTTCAGGGGTGGCGGCGGTATACTTGTGAACTCTCTTTTTGCCCTGACATGACCACAGAGGTCATTCCTAAACTCCCTTCTCTGACAAAGACACAACCATGGTTATACATGAACTTCCTGTCTGCCTAGATACGACAACAGAGGTCGTCCCTGAACTTCCTGTCTGCCCTGACACGATTACAGAGGTCGTCCCTGAACTCGCTGCCCACCCTGACACTGCCATGGGGGCCATTTATGAACTCTCTGCCTGCACTGTATGCCCAAGGAGACCCTCTCTGAACCCTCTATATTCACTGTGATGGCCAAAGAGGACATTTATAACTTATCTCTTACAGTCCCTTCTGCTTCACCTTGGTGGGCTTGTGCTCCATTGTGGTTGCTTCAAGCCCAGTCAGATCTGCCGATGTGGTTATCAGTCCTGTAAATTCTGCTGTGGTGGTCTTCTGCTCTGTCATGAGGGTCTTCAGTCCCATGTGCTTGGCTGTGGTGGTCATCTGCTCATCCGTAAAGGATTTCAGCTCTGCTAAAATGTTCTTCAGTTCTGTTAGCTCCACCCTGGCCACCTACCCTCCTTGCTCTGCCCTGGCTCTCTGATACTTCTCAGTCTTCACTTCCACCACACTGGCCTGGCCCTCCATCCCTCCCCAAAGGGTCTCCTGTCTTGTGTTCCCCTGGTCTTGTGTGGACTTCTGTTATTTCCTGTTTTGTGCCATGTTCTGTAGTCCTTTATAGTTTTTCTTGTTGATTAGTTTCCAGGTGTGTTTGCTTGCCAATCACCCATTGTCTATGACTAGTGTTTCTCATGTTTTTTTGTCTGGTGTTGTCCTTTTTTGGATGTTGCATGTTCTTGTTGTCAGTTTTGTTTGTCTTCCCTGAACTGTGTCTAGATTTATCAGTTTAGCTTGGATTTACTTTTTTATTATGTTTTTTTAATACATTTTTGCTGTTTATGCTCTCATTCCGTGTTTCCTAATTTCTATTTTTGATTATAATTTAACCCTAAATGCATGTGGATCCTTTTCTCTGCCTGTTTCCTTACCTGCCTGAATGCCCATTCACAACAAAATATGTATTGAACAAAACTTACATTCTGAGAAGCTTGCTTCCAAAGTGAGTACACAGGATGGTTCAAACAGGATGACCATTCTGGACAGGATTGGTAGTCAAAACCTTGGAGCAGAGAAAAAGGACTTTAGTAGCCTATAAATGATTTACACTACTAGGAACATACTAGAAACATGAATATAAAATGTGTTCAGCATAATCTGTTCTCTGTCCATGTAACATCAGAAAAGCGGTAATTTTACCATCTTTTGATTGTACCTCTGTCTCTCTCCTGCTGTCCACACCAGATCAGATCATTGAACATGAATCCCACCAGTGTGTCTTCTAATGTCCAGAAGGGTCCTGTGATGGCTACATAGCTGTGCATGAGGTCTTTCGTCTTACTCCAGAAGAGCAACTTTAAAATGATTGAAGCTTCTTAAAACCAAAGCAATCAAATCCAAGATAGATCATGTCAATTAATCAGTCTTTGTAAATATTTTAATATGGGTAATAGTCTGCTATAATTCAAACACTTTAGACATTCTACTACCTGTAATTAACTTTGCAACTACAGTAATTGTAATTAATCTCAACTACCAGTCATTAGAGTATTACTGTGTTAGTAGACTGCCTGTCTAATATCTGGTAACAGTTTATTTTGATGGTTCCCCAGAAGTTTACTATGGACCATAACCCTTAAAGAGGCAAGAGTGGAAAATGCTAAGCAAAAAAAAAAAATCATTTCATTTTTTATATAATCTGGATTTAAAGGAGTAGTTCACTTTTGAAAAAAAACTTTTGCTGATAATCTACTCACCCCCATGTCATCCAAGATATCCCTGTCATTCTTTCTTCAGTCGAAAAGAAATTAAGGTTTTAGATGAAAACATTCCAGCATTTTCTCCATAATATCTCCATTCCAGCATTCTCTGGGAACCAAACAGTTCAATGTCCAAAATCCAAAAAACACTTTCAGTACAACAGCAAACTGTTCAAAGGGCTTTAAACAATTCCAGATGATGAATAAGGAACCCATTGAAGTGAATTATATGGAAAAAAATGCTGGAATGTTTTCATCATAAACCTTAATTTCTATTCGACTGAAGAAAGACATGGACATCTTGAATGACATGGGGGTGAGTAAATTATCAGCAAAAGTTTTTTTGAAAAGTGAACTACCTTTACATAAAAAATATCCAAAATATATATATTTTTTAATTTGATTTATTTTAGATTTTACGAATTGTGTCTCCTGAGATACGTTGCCTGATTAGGGTAACAAAGTACATTATTTTGTTAACTGTTACTGCTACTGTATGTTTAAAACAATGATATCCCATTCTTCACCTGATCTAATGTTGACAAATTATATATCATTCGAAAGTTTACGAACTCAAGATTCAGCCCAAAATGTTTTGAAATTGGACGTTGTGTTACCTTAGAAATGGTACTCTTAATTATTTTAATGGGCTCCAAATTTTGTGACAGAAGTGATATTTCAACAGAAGTTTATTAATTTATTATGGCAGAATGCATACAATTAAATTCAATGGTATGTAAGTCACCCGGTGGCTATTTTTGGTATTGTGCCCTTTTTTTATACCCTAAACAGGCAACGTGTCTCAGGAGAAACATACATTCAAAACGTGTTAAATAACAACATGAACAACATATTACTTAATTTTCTCCTTCAACACCTAAAGACAATGTTCACAATTAATGTTAGCAGCATTCTTTTTTTTCTTCAGAAGAAAAGTATGTTTAATACATATTTACTTATCTAAATATCTGAATGTTCTGCACCACTGGCAGCCACGTTGGATTTAGGTCAGGCTGACATATTGATCACAAAACAATTTAAGCAAATCATGTGACCAGCATACTCAAGACAGATCAAGCTGTCGTAAGTGATAAAATATCTGATGAAAAAATCTTTCTTATGCGCCCAAAAATACAATAAAACGATGCATCTCGTGAGACTGCAACAACTAATCGATAAAATCGATTTTAATCGATTATGAAAATCGTTGTCAACGAATGCCATTATCGATTAGTTGGTCTGATTACGTCACGGGATTGTTTACATGTTACATGCCCTTTTACATGTGCTTCATGAGGCACACATTCAAGGTCTCTCGCCACTCTACACTGCCTCGCGCGCGCAACACGGACTGTTTGGAGCACATTATCTTCTGTCCCTCATGTGCGCTCTTGATTCCGTGAGTTTGAAGTTTGAACTAATTTGCGGGCATCAGCTAACCGCTATCAATATGCCTCATACATGAAAATCACTTTTGATTTTGAAACTCACATTTTGAACTTTTCAAATTTTGAAACCAATCGTGTATACTTTATACTATATGAAGCCATACTATAGTATAATGTGAGATAGAAATGTATATTTAAGTCATTAAATTCAAGTTTATGTAAGCTTTTCCCTTCATTGCGGCTGTTAGTCGTTATCCATATGCCGGTATTCAAACAGTGCCTCGTGTTCGGTTACGACAGTCAACACGATGAAACTCTTTCCAAGATCATTAAATGGTAATATTATTATAATAGATAGGTAGATAGTCATTTTATGAAACCATAGACCTTTATCTGTCTTGCTATTCTTTTATTGCTGAAACTTAATCACTTTCTACTGAGTCTGAGTGTCTGTTAGATCACAACACTAAAATAGAGTCGGCGCGCTATAATAGAGGAATCTAAACACAGCAGAACATTAAAACCCTCCACCGCCAACTAGCGTTTTGGAGCAGTACTGCAGAGCAACCAAGACCTGAACGCAGAAGTATAAGTTTTCACTACGGCGTCGCCTACATGCGTAGCCTACTCCGTACACTACGGCGTACCCTCGATGCAGAAGTATAAATTGGCCTTTAGTAATAATACATGCCTGCCGAAGCCATATGTTGAATTTTAATATATCCTGTTCACTTTACAACTTAAAATAGTCTAGAAAATCTGAAGACATTTTCTATTTATTATTGATTTAGTTTACATAGGTCCATGTTTGGGATGAATATTTTTGGGCACTGTCCCACCTGGCACTGCCCCACCCTTTATGATGTCATTGCTCACCTCAGCCATGAACTGTGTCAACTCGTAAAACAAATGTATTTAAAACAGATAGCTATATATTTGTTCACCAAATGTGGTTTAAGCAAATGCAGTTCGTATGGAACAATCAAAAAAAAAAAAAATTACTGGCGGGAACTTTGTGGCAATGTACTACGGATGTACTACCAAGAGCCATTAAGCCCATCTCATTACTGCCCTCCCAATGACTGTGTAATGACCTGCAATCATTTGTAAGTGAATAACTATTAAAAGCCCTGGCAGCTGGGAGAATGCTTTTAAAGTCAAATTAAAACACATGGGAGGTAGCCTGTTCCCTGCATAATATGTATCTATAGACACATAACAGGCTCCCCATACTTTTTTCACTACCAAGGATATTTCATCTCCAAAGAGACAGAGAGATAAAGAGGGACTGGAATTTAAAGAGGTGTCTTGTCGACATGCTCTTGTTTCAGGCGCTATGATTGAAAACTACAGTCTTTGGTGTGAATGTGGCCTCCAATGATGTGCTGTTGCGTATGTGTGTGTGTGTGTGTGTGTTTAAGCCTTTTAGGATGTGCATAGACACAGCTGTGGTCCTTGGAGTGTGCAGACCCTCACTGGTGCATTGTTCTGTCGCCACCATGTGTGAAGGGGACCAATCAGAGGCTTTTATTTTCCTTACTTGCTTTGTGAATAGATAATTACTTCTGCAAGAGACTTTTATAAACTGTGGATGACTTTTAACTTTCTCAACAGAGACTGCAGGCTTAAACCCATCAGGTTTAAGATTTTTGTGCTGAACACAGACAAAAACAGTTCTGAGAGGAGGTAGATCAGTAGTCATGTGGTATGCAATATATGTTTTTACAAATCTAATCACAGATAACAGAGACCATTTCTATTTGACAGTATGAGTTACTGACGCTGAAAGAACAACCTTGTACCATGTACTTAAACCCCTTTACAGATTTTTAGAAACCACTGTATCTGAACGGCACCACAGAGGGCGCATAGACAGGAAAGAGCGAGGAGCGAAAACAGGAGGAGAGAAGAAAATGTTCTGTGTTTTGGTGTCACTGGGGGCTACGTGCTTTTTATATGTCCCAGTAGAGAAGAGAGAAGACGCGTGTAAAGGAGTAGAGATGGAGAGAGAGAGATATAGGGATTCTCTGGAGGGGGATCTAAGGCTGTGTCCGCCACCACCACCTTAAGCCACCATCCTCCTGTTGGTTTTAATTCACTTCCACAGGAAATCTAGATCCGCTTCCCTACTACACAGAGCTAGCTTATCTGTTTCTTCCTATCCTGTAGAATCAGTTCTCCAGGGATGTGTATGTTTGTGTGGGTCAGGTTTGGCTGCTTTATGGGGACCCCACAAAGATAGTAAAACATGCAATCACCTACATTGTGGGGGGCAGCCGGAGAAATAAATATAATTTAGCATACACAACAATGACAAAATTGCAATAAAGTCGTATTTTATTTGTATTTTTGAGGTTATAAATGTAATGAATTGAAATCATATTCATCATGATGTTGCAGATTTTATAATATTACTAATAATAATATATCTAATGTTGAATAGTTGGTAAATATAATGGGGATTCTTATTAGCTAGCTACTTGTGTGTGTAATGTTATACATTTATCAGCCTCTCTCTCTCTTTCTGTTGTTGCCACATATACATAGCAATGACCTGGCGCTCACTATGCAGACACCATGCTGTGAATTCCATCTAACCAGAGAAACAAGAGGAAATTGTTATGCAAATGAAAATGCACTGGCTATTCTTGAAAGGTTGTAATGTTTGTGTGTGTGTGTGAGATTGTATTTGTGTGCTTATATGTTAGAGTAATTCAGAGAGTAAAATAAATGCAGAGAGTGAATATAGCAGGAGTGTGTTTCAGAAGCATTCTCATAAAACATGGATTGTTAATACAAGAAATAAGCATATTTCCTGGTGTGAAGATTTTCAAAGCTGAAGTCTCATTTGTAATCTTCGTGTAATACACAGCTCCCCTATTTTTAGAGTGACAGAGTCTGATATGAGCCGATTGTGAAAGGTTAAAGGTGAAGTGTGTCATTTCTGCTCCATTAGCGTCACCAAGCAGGGTTGCAAAAATAATGTTTTCAAACTCATTTCCTAAATGCTATTTCCTGTCTGCTATTGGTCAGCCAAACAAATAGCCCCGCCCCAAACTCCCTGCTGAAACTGAGCAATGTTTTGATAGCGCCACAGATTTAAACTGATTTTCAATATTTTTTTAAGAAAATATTATTTTCATCAATACTTTCAGTGACAGCATTTTTTTCTTTATTACAAAAACCTTTTGTTTCAAAATTTCTGTTCATCAAATAATCCTGAACAACAACAAAAACGTTGAATCAACACAACCTGTTTTCTACATTAATAATTAGAAGAAATGTTTTGTGAAAGATCATTGAAGACTGGAAAAATAGGTGCTTAAAATTGGATTAATACAAACACAGGACCAACACTGTATTAAGTTATATATTTAAATTATATTAAAATAGAAAACAACTATTTTTAATTAAAAAAAAAGAAATATCACAATCAAATGAAGCCTTTGTTAACAAAAGAGACCTTTTTCAAGCATTATAAAACCTTATGGACCACCAGCTTTTGAACGGTCTTGTGTGCGTTACATTAGTATACGGCAGTGTACATAGTGTAGTTTTACATTTCTTTGTATTATCATTTTTCTTTTTATAAAGAATTGTGAAAACTACACTCTTTAAAGACTTCCTTTTCATTGGAAGCTTCATGACTTCAGCACCTCAGCACAAAATCCACCCTCAGTGATTCAGCGAAGCAGGATGGAGGTTTTCTCTCGGGTGGGTGAAGTGATTGTTCCCTTGTTTGAGTGTTTATATGCAGGAGGATGTAGTCCTCAGTGTTACTGCCTAATAAAAAAGCTTGCATGCTGTGTGATTAAATAACAGGGATGGCAGTAAAGAGAAAAGACATAATGATGGTTACATGCAGGTCAGTTACAATTTAATTGTCATTGCACTTCATTGCGAACGTATCAATTCGCTGCTGCTTAGCTGAGCAGAAAACAATGCTTTAGCACATAGAGGGAGTCCTGCTGACTGCCTGTCAATTTACCCAGTCTCATCCTTGTTTTATTTGCCTCCTCTCTTCTTCAAGAAAACAAGTTGAATTTTTCCTATAGTGTAGATTAAAACTAAAGCCACTGGTCTCTTTGGTTGTCACTCCACCTTGAGAAACATGTGCACACCCTAAATGGATTTGAATTGTATAAATTATTTAGAGTATAGACGTTCTTGACTTCTTTGATTGGGGCTTTTGGAATAACAGTGCAATGCTTTTGCTCTGGTTTAGTTGACACTTTACAGATTTTTTTTTTTTTTTCAGTTGACATGTTTTGTTTTTGTGGCTGTAAATTGCATCAGGTTGCATCAGGGTTAGCCATACTTAGAGCAATGCCGATTCCTTTTTTTTGTGTGTGTGTGTGTGTCTGTCCAAATCCTTTTATGAGTGGGTCTCTAAATGGCACAATCCACACTAGCTCCAAAGATAATACAACGGTTGAGTCTGCACACTCAAAACGCTCTCCCCACTGAGCTATCTTAAAGTCCATAAGTCTTAGTCAAATGACTTAGACTGATGCATTTTTAAAAAGGGAGCCGTAGAAGATAATCAAAGTGAGGGGCTAGTGTGCTTGTTAGGGCTCCCTCTGTCTGTCCGGTTCCTCTGAAGTCTGTTCGGACCGCTTCTGTTTACATTGCTCAGCTCGTCGCCTGTGACAACCCACATATGGTCATTTATCAAAGATCTGCGCTTCACAAGAAGCTGTTTTTGTGAAGCTGTCAGCTCAGATATAGCCAGTGATAGCTCTGTAGACTTTATTGTACAAACTTGTCAGAATTCCCATCAGACTCGCAATCACAGCCAGCCATGTAGTACCCCCCCTTCCATCTCTACCCCAATGATTTGTGTTCAGATGAAAAACCCAAACCATCCCAATAAAGTTTTGGCAACGATGGGCCGGTTTAATTGGCAGGCAATTGACGCGCCAATAGACTGTCATCCTGGGGGTCAAGAGTAATTTATTGAGACGCTAACTGCCTTTTTTTTTTTTGGGCCGCCGTTCCATATTGAAATTCCCATCCAGACTGTATTACACGAGAAGATGATGACTTAATCCCCTGTTAATTAGAATAACATTTCCAGCAGCTGAGGCTTAGCTGTTAATGCGAGGGCTGCAGGCCGCTCAGGAAAGGCCGACCGGCCCCAGAGTGAGAAGCTTGGCCTGGGCTCAGAGATCCAGGCAGCGGGGGCAACTCTCCACACCTCCAGCGGATGAGTGGTGGAAAGCTGTTAAATCCGCCGCTGATGACTCTCTCGTCGGCTAATAAGCTCATGTTTATTGGCAGGCTCTGTCCTTCAGTGGCCTATTTTCAGCAGCAAATGGAAATATGTATTAGAAGCAGAATCCTCATATGGTAGTGCAATATTTTTAATAAGCTAATTTTCCATTGTCACAGAAATGTATAATTTTTTTAGAATAGATAAAGCATGTTGAACTTCCACCTCTAAAAAAAGAAAAAAAAAAATCTGTTCGTCCCACGCAATTTCTGCAGTAACCTAGAAATAGAATTCACTCTTCATTTAATGTAACGTTTTCTTAAAACGGTTTATTTCCGGATTGAAATCCCACATTTTCACTGTGGTCTCGTGCTTTTAGACCTAAATAGATGCAGACCGTAAAATACAGGTTTAATGCAAGATTAAAATACTTTTAATTTCTGCAAGGTGCTTTTGCTGTGATTAACTGGCAGATTCACCTTCGGACAGAGTGCAGAAGTGAAACCGGAAATGGCAGTGCCAGGTTTGCCCTGTTCTGTTTCTATCCCAGTATTAATCCAGCAGGCTCTCTACTCTTTAAGAAAGACCTCATTACCAGCCTCATTGATTGTGCTTCCTGCATCAACGACCACAGCTTCTTTTACCACACCAGCTGAGAGAGAGAGAGAGAGAGAGAGAGAGAGAGAGAGAGAGAGAGAGAGGAGGCTTAGCCCAGTGCATCTGTGTGTCCTGCATTATGGGTAGGGAGGTAAGCAGTAGGCAGGAGGTTTATGGTGCTGTAATTGGTAGTTAGTGTGATATTTGTAAGACAAATAGAGCTATATGTGTGATTCCTCCTCTCTCTCTCCTCTCTAGTCTTTACAGCCACCAAAGGGCCTCATTATAGCCCACCGCAGCCCAGGCCTCACTGCACCACACACACAGAGGGCTGGAAGTTGTGTGTGACAGTGTGGCTGCCAGGACTGATAGATGATACAGTAAGTGTGGTATTCATTGAGAGAGGACCCTGACGGTCAGGGGAATGAAACGTCTCTTCATTACAGCGCACTCGGTGGACGTTTTACACTCACGCTGTGCACTGCGGGGACTGACCGAGTTTATCATGGTCACTCATGCATATGCAGGGTTCAGAATTAACTTTTTTTTTTTTTGCAAGACTTTCCATAGGTGAGGTTCCATCTTCTGACATGTCTAAATTGAAACAAAGCTGAAATAAAATATTCATATTAGGTGGAAAAAAAATAGTGGCAGCTAACTGAAATAAGTCAACACAAAACATAAACGCTCATTAAAATTATTAATAAATACTATAATAGCATATGAATAGTACTTTGGACAGTAGTCTGACATGGATGTGTAATAAACTGCCGTTCCTACTACTTGGTAAATGTTCAGTATTTAAAACGAACTGCGAGGAGGTGCAGTTAGCAGAGAGAACTCACTTTCTTTCATCCCTTTCTGAACCAGCTGCTGTTTATTCGCAGACGTGTGCTCGTGTGTGCACCTGTCCCCTCCTTTAAAGGAACTGGAGCGGGCCGCAGGGTAGATACTGCTGAAATCACAACTTGTTCTCTCGCTGCCGGCTACCAAGTGTGAACACACTTCAGCTCTGGGAAGAGGGAGAAAAAAGACGAGAGAATTATAGAGCCAAAG
>JAOTRC010000016.1:15884889-15897328 GCA_027497675.1 Cyprinella lutrensis | reverse complement strand
AAAAATAATAACAATTCACACTCAACAAACCAGTGGCCACACAACAAAATTGTCATCCCCCCCCTACCCTGGATCTTACACCAACCCAATAGCCTAGAATACAAACATCACATATCAACATACAGTACAGCACACATCAACACACCAGGGAAGAGACTCATAGGCAACCCAATAAACCGTTCCTCCCCGCACACACGCGCACACACACACCCACACACGGAGCTGATTCCTAAAAACAAGAGCACAGGAAAAACAGTGGCCAGGACAGCATATGCCGCTCCTCCTGTATGAACAAACCACAGCGTCAAGCAAAGAGTTTGGTTATTTATAATACTGCAGCGATCAATTTACTCCGTCTGGTTTTTACTTGAACATTCCCAAACCAAAGTTCTCAGCACAACAAACGCACTCGGCAAACTTGTAGTTGTCACTCTAAACCCGAAGGTCCTCGTTGAAACACGCCAGCACAAATCGCAGCCGATGAGGGCTCGCAAAGACAGGAAACTAGCAGCAACCACGGCACTAGGTAATCGCACAAACACCAGATGAGGCTATGAAACAATGTAATCGTCTGAATCAAAATCACATATGCCAGCGAGGATTGATTCCACAAAACTTTTGAACATAAACTCACATCAACTCGTACACCAGCCAGGAGCCCAAGGGAGCAACAGTCTGTGACAGCAACAAAAATTCGGCAAACCCCCAGCTTGCTGGATTTAAAGGTGTAGCGCCAAACAACCCCCACCTGATTCAATCAAGCGCAATTCTCCTGGAACACGCCCCACTCGCTACACTTACCCCCCCTTAAATGTCACCGTCCCGGTGACCGAAACGAAAGGTCAAACCCAAGGCCTAAAAACAGCACTATGGGAAGAAATGGTTAAAGTGCTTTCTGCCGCAGGTGCAGGTGATCTAACAGTCGTACATGGGAGGTTGTAAGGGTTGGGATGGTAGCCTGCATTTGTTCTGGCAGTTCTCCTTGATACAAGGGTGTTGCCAGATGTCACTACTTCCCCTTCGACACCCAAAGAGTTACGTATTGAGTGTTGAGGTGTGATTGATCCCTGCTGCTCAAGAGCTGAGGGTTGCAACACCCCAGGCTCCGTGGGAAGTGTTGGTTCTCTTACAGGAGGTGCATCAATTGCCACCAATACTCCAAAATCATCAGACTCATCCAGACTACCACCAGCATCATCCTCTATGACATTTGGCATGCTTACATTCAGCACCTCACCCCCTACCACAAGATAGGGTGAACCTGGATCCGTTGGAAGGGGCCGCAGTTCTTTCTGGTTGATAGTTTTCTCGAGACCTAACTGATCCCTTGGCCTAATTTTATAGAGTGTCCCAACCTCATCAAGGCACTTCACAATCTCATACACTACATCTCCCCAATGATCACTAATCTTGTGCCGTCCCTGTGGGTGACTGCGACGATACACCAGTGTACCGGGGGTAGAAGTGGCAAGGGAATCGATTGGTTCCTTGCTCGTTGTTGCGCAGCTGCCTCTAAATGCGCTCGGGCCTGGCTATAAATTACAGAGAGATGCTCCTGATGTTCTTGGACCCACTCGGAAGTAGTAGTATTAGAGTCCGATGGGGTATCGATGGTACCCAGAAAAGAATCAAGAGGAAGAGTGGGTTTACGCCCAAACATCAGTTCATACGGGGAGAACCCCGTAGACTGATGGACTGTGGTGTTATAAGCAAACAAAACCTGCGGCAGATGGTAAGGCCACCGTCTCTTCTTATCCGGAGGTAGTGTGCGAAGCAAGTCATGCAATGTGCGATTAAATCGCTCACACTGTCCATTACCCTCTGGATGGTATGGGCTAGTGTGGGATTTACGAATTCCATACACTCTGCACAATTGTTGGAGCAGCTCACCTTCAAAATTGCGCCCTTGGTCAGTATGGATGCGTAGTGGGACACCATAAGTATAAAACCACTGCTCTGTCAAGACTCGAGCTACAGTTGATGACTTCTGGTCTACAGTAGGATATGCCTGTGAGAATTTAGAAAACACATCAGTCACAACCAAAAGATTCTCCTTCCCATCACTTGATTTCTCCAATATGGAAAAGTCAACGGCTACTATTTCTAAGGGCCTTGATGCCATCAGGTTACCCATAAAGGTCCTCAATTTTGGCTGAGTTGCCTTAGCCACCACACACCGCCGACATTCACGACACCATCGGTCAACATCCTTCCGCATAAAAGGCCAATAGCATCGCTGGCGGACAAGACTGACTGTTCTTTCCACCCCTTGGTGGCCATGATCATCATGTAAAGCCGTGAGTACTTCTGTCTGAAGAGCCTGGGGCAGCAGTAACTGCACAACCCCTTCCGTGCTGCCAGGGACATGCATCTTCCTATACAAGACCCCCTCATAAACTACTAGATTTGCCCATTGACGAACAAGCTCCATAACAGCCGGGGACTCAGTAGACCTCTCTACGGCTGTAGGGGGACTGCCCCTCTTCCAATATACCAGGAAGGCCTTCAAAACAGGGTCTTCAGCCTGCAAAACTTGGAGATTGGCCTTAGTTCTCGTAGGGCATGCATCTATAGCCTGTATTTCAATCGAAGGGGACACGACCACACTCTTAATCTCAACTGGCACAGAGATTCCCGAAGCCATCTCCTTCACAGAAACTAAGGCTGGTGGTGCCAGCAAGCGGGATAGCGCGTCTGCATTCTTGTTACATGTACCAGGGCGATACTCAATGGTGAAATCAAAAAGTGCTAATTGCGCAGCCCAACGTTGCTCCACGGCTCCTAACTTAGCTGTCCGTAAGTAACAGAGCGGGTTGTTATCAGTCAGAACAGTAAACTTAGCACCCAGCAGATAATCACGAAACTTATCTGTTACTGCCCACTTAAGTGCCAACAACTCAAGTTTCATGGCAGAGTAATTATCCATGTTACGCTCAGTTGGTCGCAAGCCCCTGCTTGCATAAGCGACTGGACGGCGCATCCCTCCATCCTGCTCTTGGGACAAAACTGCCCCGAGACCCAGCCCGCTAGCGTCTACCTCAAGGACAAATGGTTTACTAAAATTGGCATAACCCAGAACTGGTGCACTTATCAATTTGTCCCTCAAAGTATTAAACGCTTGATCACAGCCCCAGTCCCAATGGTCCCGCACAGTGGCACTATGCCCCAGCCTATTCCTTTTAGGGTGTGGCTGCAGCTTTGCCACCAATTTATGCAAAGGAGCTGCATACCTCGCAAACCCCTGCACAAAACGCCGATAATACGACGCAAACCCAAGGAATGATCGCAGTTCGGCAACTGTCGAGGGAGTCCTCCAATCCCTAACTGCACTGATCTTGTCCGGATCCGTAGAGACCCCGGAAGCTGAAACAACATGACCCAAGAACTTCACTTCAGGCTGAAAAAAATGACATTTCTTTAGTTTGAGCTTAAGACCGTGCTCACGTAGACGACCAAATACAGACTCCAAACGATCCAAATGCTGTTTAAACGTAGATGAAAAGACGACCACATCATCCAAGTACAGAAGAAGGGAATGGAAACGCTGGTCCCCAAATATTCTTTCCATCAGCCGCTGGAAGGTCCCGGGTGCATTGCACAACCCATATGGCATCCTCTGAAACTCAAATAAGCCAAATGGCGTGCAAAAAGCGGTCTTAGCCCGGTCCCTCTCAGCGACTGACACCTGATTATAGCCACTCGCAAGGTCCAGAGTGGAGAAGAGAGACGCTCCTGTAAGGGCGTCCAAAGACTCCTCAATTCTCGGCAACGGGAAGGCATCTTTCCTAGTCTTTGCATTTAATTGCCTATAATCAACACAAAGACGAATAGATCCATCTTTTTTTTCCACAACCACGATGGGTGACGAATAAGGACTACAGCTTGGTTTTACCACCCCCTGATCTAACAACTCCTGGATATGTGCTTTCACCACATCATACTGGGATGGTGGGAGACGTCTGTAACGCTGCCGCACCGGAGTGTCATCAATCAAAGGAATCTCGTGCTCAATCAAGTCAGTACAACCTAGAGGTGCCTCACTACAACTAAAGGTATCACTATACTTCTGAAGTAAGGACTTTGCTTCCTGTTGCTCGGACTCAGCTAAATTAGGCCAGGAAAGATCCGCAAACCCCAACAATGGAGTTATAGCCACCTCCGTCGAACAAATGAATGCAACAGGGCCTTGGGCACCATTCTCTTCCTGGAAGCAGATAGGTTTATTAGCAGAACGGGCAGTGATCAAATTAATTTCTCCCAATAGGGTCCGTGGTTTTATCCACCGGTCTACCTGGCCCACATTAACAACTGGCACTTGTACCGTACCATTTCCCATAGGGAGCAATGAAATTGGAACAATTAAATCTGGTGGCAGCTGCCACCCTGCCTCTGCTGGTTCCAGCAATACAGAAGGAATCAATGGGCCAAGCCCCTGCCTACAGGTGGCTGACACAAACTTTAAGGATCCAGCTGGGACACAGGTAGAGGACCCAGGAGCGGTTAAAACCCTACCCAGAACACCAGACGTCGAAAACGCTTCCAGGCGTTGACACTCTAACAAGGCATGTTCCCAAACAGCTGGAACTGTTAACCCAGAAGTAAATAGATCCACCCCATCTTGGCAAAAAAACTCTTGCAAACAACAACGAAGAACATTCATTCCGATCAATCCTGGGACCGAGTCCTTGCTTGTCTTAGGCCTAGACTCAGGTGGATCCTGGACCACCAAAACTCCTATAGAAGGAAGAACTTTCCCTAAAACTTCTACATCCAATTCCAAATAGCCTCGATATGGGATATCTAGGCCGTTGGCCGCTTTCAACTGTAACCACCCACAAGAACGTAGCTGGTCACACCCCAGGACTCGAAAATGGTTATTAAAGAAGGACTCTGTGATGGTAGATACCATAGAACCAGTATCTATAAGACAAGTAACATCTACCCCGTTCATCCGAACGTCAGCCACGGGGCACTCGCCCACCAATGCCGAAGGACAAGGAAAAAGAGATGTAGAAGAATGTGAGCCCATCGAACCCCCTTCCAGTGCCTGGCTCCATGCACTAGAGGGTGCTAGTTTCCCTGCTGCCGGCCAGAAAAATCGTCCCCCCCGTTTCTGACAGGCTGCCTGGGACCAACCCCCACACGCTGTGCCTGCCGTGAGCCAACCGGACAATCCCTAGCCAAATGGCCTACTTGCTCACAGCGCAGACAAATAGGTCTGCCATCCACATCAAAACGAAAACGCCTCTGATAATTGGTCTGCCTATTAGGTGGATTAAGTGACCCTGAGCCAGGGGACAAATGTTTAAGAATGGCATCTAATTGGGCCTGCTGCCTACGCAAACAATCCTTGAGCTCGGTCAAGTCATTACTTGGCTGTGCGACCACGACCTGGGCTTCTGCCTGCCATGGCCCCACCGCTCTTGAACTGGCATCACACGAAAAAGCCCTTGCTCGAACCGGACGAGGCCCCTCACCATCATCAGCCCAACGAAATGCCTCCCGACGCAAGTCTAAAAAGGAGGAATCAGGATTTAGGCGGATGTATCGTTTTAATTCCCTACGCAACATTTTGTCTCTAACGTTTTCTGCAAACTGATCACGAAGAACAAAGTCAGGTTTAGCAATTGCAGTTGTATTTTTACGCAATACGACTTCCATAAGTGACATTAACAAATGTGAGAACTCACGCAACGTTTCTCCCTCCCGTTGGCGACATTGGAAGAATTTTTGTTGGGCGTCAATATAAGACTGGCTACAGCCAAATGTCTCAGTCAGTATAGAGAATATATTTTCAGGCTCAGATCTAACTGAAGCTGGTTGGAGTTTAATTTCTAGTTTTGCCTCCCCATCCAGAAGATCATAAACAAAATACGCCTGCTCGCCTATGGACATCTGTCTAACCTGTAAGCATCGCCGGACCTCCTCAATCCATTCCTCCACCGAAGGGGACTCTGAACTACCAGAGAACCGGGGATATTTACGTTCTCTGGGAACATACACATACCTCAATCCAGAAGACCCTGGTTCCTGAACGTTTGGCTCTTGGGGAGTTAACACTTGCTGACTCTGCTCTCCCTGTTCTACAGCCACAGCAGATGCTACATTTCCCTGACGTAGCCTTGCATTATCACTCTGTAACTGGTTAATCTGCTCCATTAGCTGCCCGACCCGCTCCTCCAGTTCCTGAGACATTTCAAACAAAAAGGGAGGGAAAAGAAAAAGATTTAATTTTTTTTTTTTTTTTTTTTTTTTTAAATGCAAACCACTTGTCACTTGCAGAATAACTTTACACACCCAATCCTCGTCCACTGCTTTCCCCGTACTCCACCTGCACTCAAAACACACATACACACAAAACAAACCAAAAAAACAATAATAATAATAATAACACCAGTCCCACTCTCCCACCCTGCCGACTTACGCCAAATGTAACCTCTGGGGGGGTCTATTACCACCAAATACCCATGGCTAAGCAACCATCGAATTTTAAGAGTTTACCAGCAGGCTATCCCAATAAAGGGAAATAAAAGGAGAAAGAGAGAGAGACTGGAGTATTATAAAAATAGAAAATTTATTTATTTCCCTTTTTGTTTTTGCTTTTGTTTTCTGTTTTTTTTTTTAACTCAATGGACTTACAACATAGGACAGTATTCAAAGGACATTAGGCCTCTGGGTAACAGAGTCAGGGATCACAAAATCCAAAATCAAAGTGTTTAAATAATTCAAAAACAAAATACAACAAACTCAAACACAAAATAAATAAGGCACGTCACAAAATCACATGCACAAATATAACCCCCCAAAAAATATTAACAATTCACACTCAACAAACCAGTGGCCACACAACAAAATTGTCATCCCCCCCTACCCTGGATCTTACACCGACCCAATAGCCTAGAATACAAACATCACATATCAACATTGTGGTGGAAAATTTTAAACTGAATATTAAGCTAACCATGTTTTAACATTTGACCTCACTTAACCAGCTAAATCTCTGATACAATGTCCTAAGACATTCTGTACTTCAGATGAATGTATGTGTCAAACACCTGACTGTGTGTATAAATAACAAATATGGGAAATGGAACTAGACAGATAACTAAGTTAGAATCATTAAAACAAAGTCTCCTCTACCCAGTAACAAAACAGTCTACCTATGAAGAACCAATGAAATTAATGTCATTATGCCATACCTCCCTATTGTATAAAAACGGTTGTATCAGTGTTTTCGGGGGGATTCTCAATGGAATTTGTCTGAGATCCACCGGCCTTGTTTTTACTTGGGAAGTTCTCTGAGTATTGCTCGAGAACTCTCCTGGCCGTAATTAAAAGCATTGAAAGGACATTTGCTGGAGTCTGTCTGTTATTTAAGCTGCGCAGCAAGAACAAGTAAGTTAGAATTATTAGTACCCAGCCAGACGTCGACTGTAGACGCGCTGAGGTTATAGGATTAGTACCCAGCCGGACGTCGACTGTAGACGCGCTGAGGTATAGGGTAGGTTTATAGCTCAGCCAGACGTCGACTGTAGACGTGTTGAGGTAAAAGTATAAGACTTGGCCAACTAGAGTGAGTATTATTGTAGAGTAGTCAGGTTCAGGGAAAAGAATCCATCACAGGCAGCAACTTCAGCATTTCATTTCACTCATGACTCCACTGTAGCTGCAAATTAAGTCATCTACAAAGGCACCAAGTACAAAAAAACGTGTGTTGCACTAAAACAAGACGAAGAAGGTCTACACATGGGTGAGATTAAGCTGATTTTAATTCATTGTAATGATTCAGTCTACTTTGTTGTGAGGAGGCAGCTGGCTGTGGAGCTTGTTGATATGGGTATCCATTTTCTAACAGACACAGTTCAAGATTCAAACTACATGTGTGTAAAGCAAGAGAATCTCCTTGATTATTATCCTTTGGCGCAGTACAAGATGAATGACACACCAGTGATTATCTTTCATCACTCTCTTCCAGATTTGTAGAAACATGTCCGCATTAGGGGAGGATGTACGAGATGCTGTGTTGGCAGTCCTACCTGGGCTGCAAGAGGACAAACTACTGTCTCTCCTGATTCCTGAACAAGTTGGCAAGTGTAGGAGTTGAGTCTAAATCTGACCTGCAGTTAGTTAAAGAGGGGGATCTGCCTGATCACATCACTCCAATACAGTGTCGCCGCCTCCTAAATGCTTGGAATGTAGAAGGTATGTTATGATAATCATCTTCCTCATCACGCAAAAGTACTTGACATGAAAGATTAAAAAGACTTCACTGACAATTTATAATTTTCTCACCTGTTTGCTGGCTCAAACTCTCTTACAACGTTTGCCTTTTTTGTGAAACATTAACAAATAAATTGACTTAGATTTGTGATTTTGTTCATACGATGTATGTCTATGTCGTCCAACACTTCCAAGTTCCATAAAGAATTTAAAGGCATCATGAATATATTAGGGGTTATAATTAATGTATTCTGATGGAATATTCTCATTTTTGAGTAAAATACAACTTTATTCAGTATAAATCTTTACTTAAATGGTCTCATTGGATTGATTATGATTTGAATTTTGATTACACATCCTTGATTGTTGGATTATGAATCATCTTCATGCTTTCATTACGTCCTTTTTGGAGCCTGGGAGTTTAGGACCTCAAAGGGATTCACCCAGTAATGAAAATTCTGACATAATTCACTCACACTCACATGTGTGAGTGAATGTGACATTCCAAACCTGTAGTTTCTCACTTCTGTTGAATACAAAATATGATATTTTGAAAATGTTGGTAACTAGACAGTTGGTGGTAGCCATTTACCTACACAGTTTTTTTCCCCCCTATTATGGAAGTCAATGGCTACTGTCAAATGGTTCCCAACATTATTCAAAATATCATATTTTGTGTTCAACAGAAGAGAGAAACTCATACAGGTTTGGACCAACATGAGGGTGGTTAAATTATGTCAGAATTTTTTATTATTTTAGTGAACTGTCCCTTTAAGCAAGGACCCTAAAGACTTGCATTGTATGGATGTAAACATCACAATTACAAAAAAAAGTGTCCTGCATAAAAAAATTAAATTACATTTGAGACTACATAAGGGTAAATAATGAGAATCATTTTTGAGTATTTTTTTATTTTTTGTAACTTCAGTGTTAATTAATGTGTGGATGCTGAGCTATATCAGGCTTTTTGTTTTGTTTTTTCAGACCAAAGAAGTTGCGTCAAAGTAACACCTCTAGAATCCACACACCCAACACCTCTAGAATAGTCTGAAACCACGATAAATGACTTTCCATCATCAAATTCTAGTTCCTCATCCACACCTAGTGTCTCCAGCACAGACAGTTCCAGTACAACTGTGGACTTAAGTGTATGGCCTGAAAACTTTGAAGTTCCCTGGAATAGGATGCCTTCTGGTGTGAAAACAGCCATTGCACTGGGAAAACGCCCCACAGCTAAAGATCACAGAGAAATGATAAGAATTGTTGTGGATGAGATGAGACTGACAGAGTTAAATCCATCAAAGGCACAGTGCTTGATTGTCGCAAAAAAGATTGTTAAACAGTATTCGCACAGCTTTGCTGATGTCCTGGTAGATGGCACAAGAATAGGGACTGGCTATGGATCTCTTTTAACTCAACTAAAAACAAGAGTGGAGCATGTTAATCGTGGCTGCTTGTTGTCAAGACGCAGGACACAGAAAAAGACCTCAAATTCATCAGGAGAAGACATTGCCCCAGGACCTGCAGACCAGTATGGTTGTGTGAGATGGCAGCCTGAGTGTCCGCAAGAAGAAACTGAAGAGAGTCTCCAAGAAAAACAAAAAGAAATGAAAGACCTCTACAGTACTGAGGGGCCAGCTGGGATAGAGAGAGGACATCTCAGTCAGTTAATGAAGGCAACATACTACCTACAACGGAAATCCATTAATGCCTGCCCACCACCATCGATTGCTGATTTGAAAAATGACTGGCCTTACCTCTTCACGCCCAAAGAATTGTACAACCACTTTAAATCTCTTACAAACATAACCATTCTAGAGAAACTTGAGAAGTCTATGGAAGAAAAGGGAAAGATGATACTTCAGTTCTTCAGACAAATGCCAGCAGGGACTAATACAGATGAAATGCAACGCATACTTATGAAGTATGATGACAGTGGAGCATCCTGTTTAATCCCATGTGTGGTCCTTCTGCTTCTGTCACACTTCAAAGAAAAACTTGAAGCACTCTTTCTTCAGACTGATGTAAGTCATCGACAGTGCTTTTCTACTATAACATTTTGTTGTGGAGTTATATTTTGTTCTCGTATGCATTTAATTACATTTACAATGTTTTCCTTTTATTTATTTTTTCTTGTAGATGTCGGCAACAGCAGCTGATGTGGAAAAAAGTACCACACTTCCAGAGTCTCCAAGACTGATTGTCTTAGGTAAGGTACATTGCAAATTTTTTTGGAGTAAAAATTACCTGTTGTATTTTATCATAAAATGTTATAAAATGTTTCTTACATTTATTATTTTAGGTGAAATTCTCACTGCAACCCAGTGGATGCTGAGTATTGAGGGTCAAGTGGTAATGAATCCACACCCCAATTTTATGGCTGGATTTGCTGCTTTGTTTGCAACCTACTACAACTTTAATCTGGTGTACCAGCACGAGGCATCCTGCACCCTTGGATTTGTTCAAAGGTAACAGTTTACTTAAATATAAATGTGTGTATTTTAATGGAGCACTCCACCATTTTTTTCGTTATTCCCTTAACTGAGACGAGTCGATACATACCTCTCTCATCTCAGTGTGTGCACTCAATCGCTCTGGCGTGCGAGACACTTTGATCGCACTTAACTAGCCCAGTTCATTGATTAGGATCCAAACAGAGGTGAAGCGGCCAAACACCTCCACGTTTTCCTTATTGAAATACAGTTACACGACCAAGTATGTTGACGCATAATAAAACGTGGTGCTTTTCTAAGCGTGTAAAATAGATAACTATAATGTATGGCGGAATAGCACTTGGGAGCACTTTGACTCTGCGCAGGAATATCATCACTCCTGAAAAATTCTCTCCCTCTCATTGATGATATGATGATATTACTGCACTGTGTCGAAGTGCTCCTAGGTGCTATTCCGCCATACATTATAGTTTCCATTTTACACGTTTAGAAAAATTATGAACTGGGCTAAGTGCTATCAAAGTGTCTTGTGCGCCAGAGCGAGTAAGTGCACGCACAGAGACGATAGACGCATGTACTGTATCAACTCCTCTTAAGGGAATAACATAGTTTAAAGGGATAGTTCACCCAAAAATGAAAATTAAGTCATTAATTGCTCACCCCCATGCTGTACCAACCCCGTAAGACCTTTGTTCGTCTTCGGAACACAAATGAAGATATTTTTGATTAAATTTGAGAGGTGGACCACTACCACATAGGCTGCTTTAGGGATTGAAACTTGACGGCCCAGAAACTCATTGAACAATATGTTTCGCACAAAAAGTATTTGCGTCGCTTGATAAACTTATACTTGAGCCACTGTAGTCACATGGAATATTTAAACCTTTTCTTCAATGACTTTCTGGGCCGTCAATTTTCGATCCCTTAGGGTGGCTTACCTTTCAAATTTAATCAATTATCTTCATTTGTGTTCAGAAGATGAACGAAGGTCTTACGGGGTTGGTAATTAATGACTTAATTTTCATTTTTGGGTGAACTAACCCTTTAGGAATGGTA
The DNA here is from genome assembly GCA_027497675.1 of Cyprinella lutrensis. Taxonomy (NCBI): domain Eukaryota; kingdom Metazoa; phylum Chordata; class Actinopteri; order Cypriniformes; family Leuciscidae; genus Cyprinella; species Cyprinella lutrensis. The sequence goes on along the minus strand of JAOTRC010000016.1, from coordinate 15,885,599 downwards.
CTGTGTTTGATTACCACTTAAAACATCTGAAAAAAAACAAGCTGAGAGCCACTGTATTAGTATATATGTTCAGCTGGAAATCTGGACTGCATCCTAGAGCCGGATGTATTCTCTTTCTGCCAAATGCTGGCTGACATTCTTGTGTTGTTCGTTGTCTGTTTCTATCGTAGCTTATCTCTGTCTCTCTCTTGTGTGTTTCCTGACCTGCTATGCCATTTCACTTGTCTGTCACCTTAGAAGGGCAAAGGTTGTTTTATGATGAGGTGTTATTCGTGGTTATACAACAGTACATGTGAACTTTGTCAGCTGAAACAGGATGGGTGTGTGTTCATGAGAGAGTGGAGGCAGGGGCAGTTCTCGCTCAAGAGAAAGTTAGAAGACAGTTTGCCCAATGATCAAATGACGAATACCGGTGTGCTGTAATTCCTGCCCTCCCTCTCCACTTTTTTATGAGCAGGTCCTGCTTCTGGTTTCGCCCAGTCTACTGATGGCTTTTCCACTTAGAGGAAGCACACAGGCGAAACGCTTGTGATGGTTATCGGTGTCCAATAAGAGTAATTACCAGACTTAGCACCAGACCCATGGATTATGGAGAGGCTAAATGACTAGTTTGAGGTTCAAATTAAACACTGCGGTTCATTTCTTTCTTTCTTTCTTTCTTTCTTTCTTTCTTTCTTTCTTTCTTTCTTTCTTTCTTTCTTTCTTTCTTT
>JAOTRC010000016.1:15613311-15625984 GCA_027497675.1 Cyprinella lutrensis | reverse complement strand
AATGATTTTAATGCACGACGTATATAACATAATTTCATTACACATTACTAATTACTCCACAACCCTGCATACAAAAATATAGATTTTTTAAAATCCTTTAATGCATGGCTAGCCGTGGATTATCCCTTACATATATATATATTAACATTTACTAAAGTAATTCTGGGAAATGCCATGTTGTGGAACATCATGTTCCACAAAATTACAATTACATTTACGTCAAGCTTAATCATAGAGCTGGGGGAAAACATCTCCTGTTAATGTAATCTGTAATCTAAGTAGTTCAAACTAATATGATTTATAGAATATGTAATGCAATCATATCTGACATATACTATAAAGCTTCATTGTTAAACACTTTTCTTAAAATATGTATATGAATTTGTTTGAATGTTTATTGAATTGCAATTCTGCTTCCTTTAATTCAAATTTGATTGTAATTCTATATCCTGTTTTTGACATCAAATCAAATTCAAGAATTGAATTGGAATTCAGGAGTCAATCTCAATTCAATACTGAATTGTGCACAAGCGTGATAGGTAGATACTTAGTCACTACACAAACTGGTGAGTGTTGAATAGATCATGGCACGGAAAAAGTTTTATAAGAGTGTTCTATCCAGTACTCGACTCTATGGGTGAACTCTAAAGACTTCTCTAAATCAAATTGTAAAATAATGAAAGGATTTCAAGCCCTTCATCCACATTTCGATACCCTTTTCCATGAAAAATTATTACTCCATCGATTCTCCTGTGCATTGTAAAATCTCAACTGTTCTAACAGCGATTTCCCCCTATGTATTACATAAACTTACCGGTTTCTCCTGCAAATCATCTGTTTCTGAAGACCTACCAGCCTGTACTCATCTCTGTTGATCATCAATATTGCATCTGTTCATCCTCTAACCCCATCTCCAGTGTGTCATTACAGACAGAAATCTGCTAGTGCCAGCTGTAAAGAGTTTAAATGAATTGACCTGTTGAATAATGAATAAAAATTGTGCATTATACTTGGCCCCACTCTGTAAATTGTGGCCCCTGCCTTTAAAAAATCCCAGATCCACCACTGATCTGTTGAGAATGTAATTGTCTTTGTGTTGGAGCCTCTATTTAAATATGTCATTCCATTTATTTGATTTTCAATATTTTCCTTTGACCCCTGTTCTCTATCTAGTCTGTGGTGCCACCTACTGGGCATACTGGTCACTGCAGTTGAAATATCAGCTGAACATAATTGGTCAGAAGACCATTTCAGCACCAGCAGGTAGAGATGCAGTTTTGTTTGTATGTACATTGTTGGATTACTTTGTTTTACTTTGGAAATTTAAGAGCTCAATTATTGTTTGCAATCTTAAAATTGTTTACCTGTTCTGTGTTTGATTTTTGAATTGTGATCTTGTCTGATTTGAATACTGTTTCTTGGGGGATATTCCAGAAAGCAGGTTATGTGACATACCCGGGCTTTTGGTTCTAAAAACGGAGGTAACTTTGAAGGTATGCAAGTAGCCATAGCAACTCACTCTCTGAACATAACCTGCAGGTTATGTTCCAGGGTTAGTTTGTTTCAGAGAGGTGATGTAGCTTGGTGTTCCCTTTTAAAGACGATATGGTGGATGTGGAAGCACAGATAATACAAAATATTTTCCACCGTGAGAGGGTGATAAGACCACGTATCAATGTGCTTTCGTATCCAAATTAATATTTGTGGGAGCATTACCGTTTTTCTCCTTAATTTACAAATCTTTTGAAACCATAAATATCAATGTGACACATTGCGGATGAGAGCATAACAAAGAGCACATTTTGTGCATTGCTCTTTGTTTTGTTTTTGCAACGGGTAGTTATTTTTCTTATTATTTATTTTTTTTAATGTTTGGAATGTTTTTCAAATGCAGAGCATCACATGGGAAAGGCAACTATGTGTAGGACTGTTTGAACATGTATGTCTTGCACTCAAATGGTTCTTACATACTTTTGTGCAGTTCCCTGGCCATAAACCACTGATGGTTGTTAAAGAGTAATTCCACAGAGTGGCATGTTTTTCCTTTCTATGATACTCTGCGAGAGATTTTAGTTACATGGCACTACTTAATCTATCCATATATCCATACTGTATACAGCCACAACTATTCTAAAATGTTTCTAAATGTATAACTTTTAGGGCTGTGCAAAATTTAATTGCGATTAATCGCATTCAAAATAAAAATTTTTAATTTTGACACGTTATTTGTGTGTGCTGTATATAATTATTTTGTATATATAAATACACACACATGCATGTATAAATTTAAGAAAATGTGTTATTCATATACAAAATACTTATATTTCTATAATATAGATTATGTATTTATATATATTTACAGAATTTTAGTGCAAATAATTCTTAAATATATACATGCATGCAGAGGTATTTATATATACAAAATAATTACACACAGCACACACAAATATATATTTTGCAAACACAGACTTTTATTTTGGATCCGATTAATCGCAATTAACTTTTGCACAGCCCTAATATATATATATATATAATCTACATTTATAAAAGTCTGCCACTGTTACAGATATTCATCCACCGAATAACATATTCAACTTTGAATTCTGTAAAAATGGATGTGTGGTGAAATAAGTTCGACTTTGAGCTCATGACTTATGGCACCTATGGACATAATTTTTATCCCTGAGCCACATCAACTCAGTTGAAACCTTTTCTAAACTGGAGCAGTTGCATAAGTGCCCCAAGTCCTGCCTGCGCCCCTGATCTTCTGCCAAAGTTCTCTAAAAAGGCACATTTGAAGTGACCATGTTTTGCCCACAGGAGTCCTGGCCTGCCTTGATGGCTACATGAATATCGCTGTGGAACAGACAGAGGAATATGTCAATGGCCAGCTGAAGAACAAGTACGGAGATGCATTTCTCAGAGGAAACAATGGTATGTAATGTCTTTATGTTTATCTCATGTTAGTTATTTGTTTTTATAGTGTTTCTGTTATTGAGAGCTACCTAAGCTGGCCCAGTAATGCAGTTTCCAAATCTGTCAAATCTGTACTTTTATAGATGTTTGTATATAAAGTAAATACATTTTTTTTCTTTGTCTTCTAGTGTTATACATCAGCACCCAGAAGAGGAAAATGTGAAGCCATTTTACTTGTTCCTTTGTTCATTGTTAGATAAGTGACATGTTTAATATTCATAGTTCTTTGTTGGCTTACAATAATGTCTAAGTTTGTTTCATGTTTTGTAACACACAATGTGGTGTGCTGCAGCAATTCATTTGTTTTTCAACAATAAATTTTGAGTTTTCCTGATTTATCTGTTTCTGACATGCTTGTAAGTATATTTAAATAGTGATATAACTTAGTCGTAAGGAATTTCTGATTATCACTTTCGAGACTGGAGGTTGATCAAGGCACATTTATCTACTTATTTCATATTCACTGCTTAAATGTATCTGCTGTTTCACATTTGGTCTGCTATAGCCTCTGTTGCATGTAAAAGCGAATCAATAGTTTTTGAACCCTGATCTGCTTCTGCTGGTGTCGTCTGCCCCTTCCTAACCTTTCCGTCTACATTAGGATGCCCTGCCCCTGATAAATTTACAAACAACCTGGCTCTATGATACTTCATTAGGCAAAGGTAAAATAAAGATAAACGTATGATGATTCATTAGGTTCCAAATGAGCTGATAGGATTCATTAGTGCTTTATTTTCATGTGTGAGCTGTGTGCTTGGAACCATGTGTATCCACACGTATGCTCTTTGCCCTCGTTTAGGAGACAAAAGGCTGCCAAGGTCGGCCCTGAATGCAGGATGAAGGACACAGTATTGATTAAACCTTGTCCGTAACCGGAGTGAGCGGGGGCCTTCTAGCAGGAGCTTGGTATCATAATGGCGACCGCAGCAAATGCTTTCCTATTGTAATCAAAAACCAGAACCCCTCTCGTGCCGCTACTCTGCGCCCGGAGATTAATTAGCTCTGTTCACGGTAATGACCCAATGACTAAAGAGTCTCTGTTTTATGAGGGCTGCTCTAATGACCTAGACCAACAGCCTGCAACATTATAACTGGCAACAAATGCTGGCTTCGAAATCTGTGTTCAGGTTATCACCATCATGTTGCAGTTAGTGTATGGATGCACAATAATCATATTTATTTAATTGGAGAATTATGGTTCATACTGCGAGCTCAGATATTAGAGATCATCTATACTTGCACTTTCACATAATGCTATTTTGCTTGTGTAAGGGTAGGCATATTTGTATTTTTAGGATTTAGATTTTATTAGACTGGATTGTTGCACTTGTTATGTGAGTTTAAGGTCTGCAGCTCCACCAGCAGTTGGACCCTTACATTGCAATGGAATAGAGATTTGACTCAATTCCTAAATACTTCAGTGTACAGTAAAACATATATTTTGTCTTTGACTTCTGATGCTATTGACTGTCTAAAAAAGACAAACTGAATGATCAAAATCTTTTGTAATGCTTGTAATTATATATATATATATATATATATGATGTTATTGACTGTCTAAAAAAGACAAACTGAATAGTCCGCAATGAGTGTGTAGCCACTTAGGGAGACCAGACACCCCAAAATCTAAGCTGTTGTCCCGAATCTGGCCCTTACTGTCCCGAACATTATACTAAAGCAAAATCTTGAGTAGTTATTATCTGATCAAATATTAAAGGGAGAGTTCACCCAAAAAATGAAAATTCTGTCAGTATTTACTCACCCTCATGTTATTCCAACCCCATAAGACCTTCGTTCATCTTCGGAACACAAATTAAGATATTTTTGATGAAATCTGAGAGCTGGATCACTCCCGCATACTAGTCCATAGGCTCCTTGAGGGATTGAAACTTGCCGGCCTCGAAAAGTTATTAAAGACATTGTTAAAATAGACTGACTACAGTGTGACTACAGTGGCTTAATCGTAACTTTATCAAATGACGAGAATACTTTTTGTGTGTAAAACAAACCAAAATAACAACTTTATTTCAACTATTCACTTCCTTCTCTATGGGCCTCTAGTCAGTTAACGTAGTGTGATGGCGTAGAGCTACGTCACACGTAGGCTCACTACTGGCCGCTGTTCATGTGTGTGATGCGTGTGACGTACAATAACAGAAGCTTACGTTATTAAACTAGTAACCTGACTCGAGGCCCAGATAGAAGTAAATGAATAGTTGAAATAAAGTCGTTATTTTTGTTGTTGTTTTTTTGCGCACAAAAATTTTTCTTGTCGTTTTCTCGTAAATACTGACAGAATTTTCATTTTTGGGTGAACTAACCCTTTAAGAATTTTCACCAGAAAATGTCATCTGAACTAGTAAGTTTTGTTCTGGTTCTAACATTGAAGTAAATCACGCTGAAAAATCTAACAATCACTTATTAGTTATCATTTCATGCAAAACCATGCAAATGGTTTGTTCTCAAACTTTGTTCTCAAATTGTTAATGTTAAAGATGCCAGCATTGCATGATCACATGTAATGTCCTTCTGATATTTTCCTTGTTTTTGTATGGGTCGGGTTGCAGTCTCTTTCTCTCTGTAGCCACTCCGAAGTCCAAACGAAGTGTTTTGCATTTTACAACGGGTGAATGTTGTCACTGGTGATTGTCGTTTGAACCTTTCTGGATCCACCATCAAATTGATAAGTTTAATTATCTCAAGTGCTGTGAGAAATGGCTGTAAATCTCCACCTCCAGCATTCTCACACACAATATGCTTATACTAGCCTAGACTCCTTCTTTATGTGTACAGATGTGACGTAATGACTCAAAGACATGCTTGAATCTCCCGTGGAAATCCACCTGTACCACTGGAATTAAAAACATTATTACAAGCTTACCGTTTTGAATCGAGAAAAAGCAAGCAGATAGATAGCAGATAGATTGAACACTGGCTGGTTATGTATTTTCTCAAATATCTATTTTGGATCATTTTTAAACCCCAAAAAAGTGACGGACTGTAGCTTTAAGATTCAATCTAACAGCTATAGCAGTTCAAGTTATGCTTTCTGCCAGAAGGGGGCAGTCATGATTGATTTTTCGCCTCAAAGTCAGTGTAGTTTTCAATGGTTTAAGAATGGAAAAACATCAGGGGTGATGCTATTCTTTATATGTATGTCTTCATATCAGGGACGTATATTCAGGGATTTGAGACTCCCAGGGGTCAGTGCGGCAGAGCGAACAGCTTTGTATGTGGCCGCAGTGGAGACTCTAGCCAAACTTCACTCTCTGGACGTTGATGCACTCAGCCTCCAGGGATACGGAAAGGGGTCAGGTTATTGTAAAAGACAGGTGAGCTAAAGACATCAGTCATGAGGTATTGAGCTGAATTTTTATCTTTTTTAATTCAGACAATTACTATAGTGTGGTAATTTTTAAACCTGGCAAGAAACGTATTTTTGGAATTGTCTTGTTTTCAGGTGTCCACATGGACAAAGCAGTACAAAGCCTCTGCCCACAAAAAGAATCCAGCCATGGATAAACTTTGTGATTGGCTAAGCCACAACCTGCCAACCAGTGACACTGAAGTCTCCCTTGTTCACGGAGATTTCCGGATTGACAACCTGATATTTCACCCTACAGAGGTATGATAAGTCATGTATCAACCTTGATTTATATAGGCTATTAGCGCTTTATACAATACAGATTATTTCAAAGCAGCTTAACTGATAAACAGGTAAATAATGATCAATAATGCAAATAGAGATATTTTTTTTCTGTAAAGCAGCTCTGGAAATACTATAGTGTCTTTGTTCAATTCAGTGTTTATTCAGTTTCTTTCAGTAATTGTATAAAGTTCATTAATTATGGAAAGAGTTGAATTCATCTGTACAGCAGCTCTTATATTAATTATGGGCTCCCTCCATTCTGATGATTTTTTTTGTCTTAAATAATTAAACAATATAAATAATTGATTAACGTCATAATGGTGCCTCACTGCTCTTAACTGAATAACTTTTGTAACTTTAATAAGGATCATTTAATTTAGTCAAGATTATATTCCCTGTTATTTTACATTTGATTATTCAATTTCTGTACCTGAAAACTACTGTTAGACCACCTAGAAAAGCACTGTTTATTTTATTTGCACATTTGCTCTTGCTATTGTATTTATTGGTGCTATTACTTGTAGTTTGATTACTTGTTCTTATTTTCTTTTTTTTTTAATTTGACAGTAGTCCTTATTTTTCCTGGACATAGCACTAAAACCCTAATACAATCCATACCGTGAGTAATTTGAACCGTTACACTCAGCTAAAAGTTTTGTGTCTTTGTTGAATAAAAGTATTAATTTTTAAATTAATGTTTTTGTTTAAATTAATGTTTAAATTAAAAAAAAAAATGTGATGTCTATTTGGTGGACCTAATATGAAGTAATGGAAATTCCTCCATAGAATCTTGGCTATTAAGTTAAATGCAAAGTGAAAATCATTTCATTATTACATTGACATTACCTTTTTAGAGCCTTAAGACTTTTTAAGCTTACATACTATTATCAGCAGATGATTTATTACAGAGAGAATTGTAAAGATCAATTAAATCAAAACCAACTGGCAGAGCAAGTCTGGAGTTAACTACCTATTATAATATCACATGTCTTTCAGCAGATAACCTTATTGAAACTCTATTTTCCCACCTAATATTTTGTATGGTTTTGGAGGGATTTACAAACCTACGCACATAACTATAGAATCAATTCTTAATGCGCATGTGAAAAGTTTCAAGTTTGTTTAGAGACATTCATATACATTTTTACCTTACAGATACTGTAAATCCGGCCTCTAGTTCATAAACACCAGAGGAGAACTGGCCCCTGACTAAGCCTGGGTTCTCCCAAGGTTTTTTTTTCTCCGTTGGGTCGCCTGATGAAGTTTTAAGACACCATTAGTTCACTTGGAGTTTTTTGGTTCCTTGCCACTGTTGCCTTTGGCTTGCTCAGTTGGGGATATTCAAATTAGTTAACCAATCAGTAATACCTTTGATCAGCTCTACCAAACGTGAATGTTTTCCACTAAGAAACAAATATTGTTATTATGTTTTGATTAATACTGTGAAGCTGCTTTGATGCAATCTATATTGTGAAAGTGCTACATAAATATACTTAACTTGACTTAATGATGGGTAATAGATTTAACAATGTGTTTCTGTCAATCAAAAAAAAAAAAAAAAAAAAACCTCCTATGAAAGAGTTCAGACTTTTACATGTGGGAACATGTGGGTCTCCTGAAAGGTGTGTTATCTCTCTTCAGGCTCGTGTGCTGGCTGTGCTGGATTGGGAACTCTCCACTACTGGACAGCCAATAGCAGATTTGGCCTATTTCCTCATGCCACACTATTGGCCCAGCCACTACAAAGTCATCAGCACAATGGGCGGAGTTACTGGAGTCGAAGGTGGAGAATCTCTCTCTCTTTAAAAAAAAAAAATTAAAATTAAAAAATATTTTTGTGCAGTTAAAGGGATAATTCAATATTTACTCACACTCCTGTTGTTCCAAACCCATAAGACTTTGATTGGTTACCTGGACTTTCTGTGGAGGGGCAGAAACCAGGTTCCATTAAAATATTTTAATTTGTGTTTTAACTTACTTTGAGTAACTAAACCCTAAACCAACTTTTTTTTAGTAAATGATTTGTAAGAATGGATCTTTATTAATAGCAGTCATTGATTCGAGTAACTTTAAAAAAAAAAAATTTTTTTATTAGATTTTAAATTTTGACAATAAACATGCCGAAAAGAAACAGAACAAACAACAACCTATCTACCAATCCCTCCCACCCACGTGGTCTCTTTATAATGGGGTACGAAATGGACAGATAAGTCAACAGAAAAACAGTCACAGGAATGATAAAACATTAAAAAATAAATAAATAAATAATAAAAAAAAATTCTATAAAAAAAAAAAAAAGAGACATGGGATAAAGCGTTAAAGTGTTCAAACTGAGTCCTGAACATTGCTTTGCACAATGTACTTGGAGACCTTATCAGTGGCTGTTGTCCATATTTTTAGTGTTGAGATATGAGCCAAGTTCACTCGAGCTGTGGATATTTCTAACATTATAATGTCCTGAAATTAAAACAACCACTTGAATATATCCAAGGTATGTGGTGGGAGCCAGTGTTGAGTTAAGAGTTTTTATTGCAGACGTTAAACCGGCCAGGTAGACAATTTTTTTGCAGCTTAGAGAAGTCAAACTGAGAGTCATCATTCAGTAATAATACAGAGGGTATCACCGGAATCGGATATTCAATGATTTTCGATAAGATACCACATACCTCAGTCCAAAAATGTTTAACCTTTTCACATTCCCACATCATATGGAAAAAGGAACCAAGTTTTTGGTCAGGACATTTATCGCAAAAAGGACTACGAGTAACTTTTCTTGACATTTGTGTATAAAGTGTTTTATTTCTACAATAAATGGTGTAAAAACATCTTAGTGCTGCCCTCTTCAGGTTGAACGGTGGCTACTGCAGTTGAATTTTCCTATTGGATGTTCCACACTTCGTGGCGTACGCAGGTTTCAGCTCACCACGCTCTTGGTACGAGCTATGCCCTTTGGCAGTATAAAAACCAGCTTGTTTCGTCAAAACCACTGTAGGGAATCAGGACTTGGAATTGCGAGTATTGAAAACGATCAGGATAGAGTGTTTTAGCATCTATTTCGTCCCTTCTATCTCCGCTGGGGTCTGCACACTTTTTGAGCATTTTTCAAATATTGCCAGTGGGTGGAGTCAGGCTCTGACCAGGGGTTTAGTTACCCTTTACAGATTAACCAAAGTCTTATGGAATTTTAGACCACCATGATGGTGAATAAATTATATCAGAATTTCCATTTTTGGGTTAACTAATCTTTTAAGGAAGCAGTGTCCTTTTATGTTATTTTATTATTGCTCTCTATATTTTATGTTTTAATCGATCTGTTGCTTTTGAACAGGCATTCCCTCTTCAGATGACCTGATCTCCATTTACTGCTGTTGTCGAGGGATCCCAAACACTCTCCCCCAGCTAAACTTCTTTATTTCCATGGCCATTTTCAAAATGGCTGCAATTGCGCAGGTATGAAGTGCATGCAGGCCATGTCAAGCCATTGTTGTTAAAACATAGTTAAACCTTTTGTGCCCATCAGGATGAGGCAGAGGGCTTTGAGAGAGCGGCGATTGATAATGAGCGACGCACCGGTCTCACCCAAGGGAGTAATCCATCGACCGGAAGTTGAAGTCTCGCGGGAGCTGGCATCTTGTAGCAGAACTTCACTTGCGTTAGCATTCCAATTGACTCCCGTTCATTTTTGCGTCATTTTGACAGCGAATAACTTTACATCTGAGGCGTTTGAAGATCCCATTTTTCCTTTATTTATTTCTAAAGAAACACAACAATGTATAAATAGCTCCATTACCTTGTAGCTTATGTTATGGCCCCGTAGAAACAGTTTTAGTGAAAGTAGGCTAACGATTGCGTCATACCCACGCGACTCTCTGTTGCACAGTTGAGAGATTACCGTATGGACATGAGAAGAAGCTCGCGTGCAATCGGGGAAACGTGGAGGCAAAATGACAAAATAATTAATCAGAATACCTAGCAGAATTGTCTCCTTCTCTTAGCTCATGGACAGCTCCTACTCACACTCTCCGCCTCTGCATGTTTCGGAAGGGAATGATTCAGATTTTTCATGGCACAGCACAAGAAGACAGACGGGTCACTCAAGTCCCACTACGTAGTCAAGATCTGTTTGAGCGAGTTTTTTGCTAAAAAATCGCCAAAAACAGGCTTCAATCGTCTCAATGGAGTTCCAATGAGATGGCTCTGTCCATTTCTTTTACTGTCTATGCTGAAACCCCTGTACTTTAGTGAGCCCTGGCCAGGAGGCACGCGACACGGCGAGATATGGACACTTGAGGGTCCGGGTGTAGCAATGCACGATGTGCTCTTTGTGGAACGGGTGGACGGAGAAGGAGGTGGTGCGTTTGGAGACCCATGCTCCAATATGCCGAATCGCGCCAAATACCTGTCATTTTGCCTCGGCCAGTCAGATAGACATTTACTGGTTGGGTTATGATGGTGTGCTTCCTTAGTCAATCAGAGCGACGTTCACCAGTTTTTGACTCTTTGGTTGAAATTCAAAGCTTTTTGCTGCTGCTATTTATTTATTTATTTCAAGCAAAATAGTGTGACAATAGAAAAGTAGATAACATTTACAATAGTAAATGTAAAAAATTGTAGTTACAATAGTAATAACATTTACACTTATGCTTGAAATGGACTGGGAAGAAATAAAACTTATTAAACCCCACCCCAAATTATTTATGTTTTTATGTTCTTTTTTTTAAATTAGAAAGAAGGTGGATAGGCCCAATATAAGCTAGCATGAAATTATTTTCTGAACTCTAATTTCCCACAAATTGCATTTCCAAATAAATAAACAGATACATGCAAAATGGGAAAAAATGGGAAATGGAAAATGGGATTCGGGAATCAAAACAGTGTCAAGTAAAACTAACAAGAAGGATACAATAAAATAAAAATAAATAAATAAATAGATGAATGAAATTAAAAAAACAACAAAATACCCAAACACAAAAACTAGAAAAAATAAACAAACAAACAAAAACACAAAATGGTTACTGTTAAAAACCTAAAAACAGGAAAATGTAACCAAAACAACAACAACAACAAAAAAAAACATGGCACTGAATAAATAATCCAAATAGGCATACAAAACATTATAAATCATGTATTCATATATATTATTCATGTTGATAACAAAATAAATAAATAAATAAAAATATTACATATTATTTATATAAATTTCCCGCACCTGCTATAGACGTCCAAATGGTGTCTAAAGATATCTTTGCTTTCAGAATCTTGACTTTTTAAAATAATTTGATGAATTTTTAAAATATATCATTACATTAACATATTTTAATGACAGTATATTTATTGTACTAAAAATGTGTTCTTTATTTATCAAAATAAACAGAAAATAGTGTACATTTTATCTGGTATTTTTATAAATACTGTGACTTTTGCCACATGAGGTACAGTAAAAGGTCCACCTTCCCATCTCATACATTTAGGCCTCTAAGATTCTTAAACAAATTAAACTACTTTGATATGATTTATTTTCACACAAAATCTGTTGCTCCATAAATGTTTGATGCAATTTTTTTTTTCTACGTACACTATATTTAGTGAAAAACACATTTCTTTTCTTAATGTATTCCTTTAGCTCCGTTGTACCCTACACAAAAGTAATATCTCTAAGCAATATTATAGCGGTTGTGTGAGTTAAGGTTTTTGTCATCACTTCCTCACTGTCATGTCATTCCAAATTTGCATGACTTTCCTGCGGAATATAAAATAGTTGAAAAATGGTGAGGTCCAAATAACATGACTTGATGTCATTGACCTTATTGTAGACAAAAAAAAAAAAAGACATTTTTCCAAAAACACCTTATGTTAAAAATGACACAAACTTTTTCAAATTCTTTTTACACATTAATGGGTGAGTTTTGGGACAAAGCATTTTGTGTCATTTTAATGGGCTCTATGCACGGCGGTATTTCCGGTGAAGGTGTAAGGATGCTCGATAACTTCCGCTGATCATAGAGTCCAATGCAATACCGAGAATTAATGTTGAATTTTATACTCCAT
>JAOTRC010000016.1:15517011-15529032 GCA_027497675.1 Cyprinella lutrensis | reverse complement strand
TTTTGGCATAGAACTGCCCCCAGACCCTGATTCGATGCGTCAGTATGAAGTATGAATGGCTGTGAGAAGTCCGGGAATGCAAGTATTGGTGGCTCAACTAAACAATCGATCAGTCCCTCCACTATCTCTTGGTGCTTGTTCGTCCATACAATCGGCCTGTGAGAAGGCACTCCCCTTTTCTTTCCTGTAGCCTGTCGGTTACGTGTCTCCTTGCCTTCTTCCTTCTTTGTCTCGGTTTCTTTCAGCAGGTCATACAGTGGACTCGCAATCCTGGAGAAATCTTTTATATACTGTCGATAGTAGCTCAACAGACCCATGACGGCTCTCAACTGTCCAACGGTGCTTGGTCTTTTATCTTTCAGACTTCTCACGGCAGCTGTATCAGCCGGGTCCATCTTACTCCCTTCCGCCGAGACAATCCTTCCAAGGTATCTCACCTTACGTTTGAATAGTTCACATTTGCCAGGTTTTAGTTTTATTCCATACTGCCTCAATCTTCGCAGGACTTTCCTTACATCATCCACGTGGTTTTCAAAGGTTTTACTGAAAACTAACGTGTCATCCAGATAAGGAACACAGATGTTGTCTCTTAGCTCACCGAGACACTCCTCCATGCAGCGTTGAAAAGCTGAAGGAGCATTCATTAGGCCGAAAGGTATCCTAATCCACTCATATAAACCCCACGGTGTCACAAAGGCTGTTAAAGGTCTGCTCTCCTTGGCCATGAAGCCCTGATGGTATGCCTTCCCCTGATCAAGAACTGAAAACCAGGAGTTCCCTCCCAAACTGTCCATTATGTCTTGTACACGGGGTATGGGCTGTCTGTCAGGATGCGTTTTCAGGTTCAGTTCCCGGAAATCGATACACAAGCGTAAGCTGCCATCTTTTTTTCGGACGCATACGACAGGTGAGGCATATGGTGAGTTTGATTTCTGCACCCATTCTTGTGCAATTAGATCATGCAGGTAGTTTTTCATCTCATTATAGAGGGGTTTAGGCACTGACCGGTAAGTGCGTGCAACAGGATTTGTGTCTTTCAGTGAAATGGCAAGTTGTAGTTTCTCAATGCAACCTATGTCATTTTCAGATTCGGAAAATGAAGCTGCTTCCTCTTTTAACATTTGCTGAACTATTTGTTTTTCAGACTCACTGAGATGGCTCAAGTTGACTGGCGGGACCCCTGCAATGTTGGAGTTATGGCTGGGTTCATCTTTGATTTGATTGACCATCACAGAAGTTGGACCCGGTTTCTCAAAAGCTGCGGTTGGATAAACAGCCTGCACAGGTTGCGCGGTGCCTATTACCATCTTGCCCGCTAACAGTAGGTCATGATTCGTAGGGTTCTGAACACTAACCACGATGTGTGGAGATGTATCTGGCCGCAAGGTTACAATTGTCTCACAGAACTCCAACCCCTCTGCCCACTGTGGGTTAACATCAGGCTCAAAAATGAGCAAAGTCTCTTGCTTTGGTCTGTATGTCTGCACTCTACATTCCAATTGTACCGATGTATGTTTGGGCACATGAACGTTTTCCTTAGTTGTTTTGACAATATATTCACATGGTGTTTTAGCATGGATTTGATTGATGAAAGCTTGAACTGTTTCTGTGGCGGAACTAGGACAGGCTGTTCCCTGGGCTTCACTTGTGATTGGCTGCATTATTTTCTTGGTGTTCACCATTTGTTCAATCACATTATATCCAATGATAGGATGGTGAAGCTGACTACCCCTCATCACCAACACGGGTATGACAAGTTCATCTCTTTCACCTTCAATTGATGCCAAACCAAAACTTAATTCCATCCACCCAATATATGGTATATCCTGTCCGTTCGCCGCCACAAGACGGAGTCCTTCAGGTGTGTCAACTACCTCGGCCACATTTCTCAATCTGATGTTTGGTAAGTGCTCACTTTTCCACAGTTTATCGACTATACAAACTTGAGAGCCTACATCCCACAAAGCATCAACAAGGAGCCCTTGAAGGTAGCACGGCACTAGACACTGTTTTATTACAAAGGCGGCACGTGTAGACTTGTCGGCTTCATATTTCTTTCTGTGCATTGCTGAATTTGTGTGGACTCTTGCAGTCTGGTTGCATTGTTTCCTATGGACTATCCAGTGCTTAGCTTGACATGCTTTAGAACAGTACAATGTTTGTTTACAGGCAGTGCATTGTTGCAGTCTAAAGTCTGAACCTGAGATATCACACTGTACGCAGCTTGGTGGGGACATTATTGAATCACTGGTTACTCCTCGTCCCGCAGTCGTGACCCAGTCCCGTTTAACGACTGCTCTCTGTACATCGTTGGGCCTCGTGTGCTACAACCAGCCACAAAGTGATCACTACTGTTCAAGTTCAAGTTCATTTTATTTATATAGCACATTTTATAGCAGCCAATGACTGTCCAAAGTGCTTTACAGAACTAAAAAAAATAAAATTAAAAGACAATAACACCATGTATAGCATCACATTATAGACTAGTACAGCATCATAGATAAGAACAGCTTAGAATAGGAGGAGCTCAAGCAATCTCAAAGTTATCAAAAATAAAATCGATATATATATACAAATATATACACACACACTTCCATATATTTGTATATACATATACATGCACATAAACAGACAAACTTATTTATAGGCCAAATAAAACAAGTGCGTTTTTAAAAGTGACTTAAAAGAGACCAAAGAAGGGGCTATCCTAACGTCTATGGGCAAATTGTTCCACAGCCGAGGTCCGACCGCAGAAAAAGCTCGATCCCCTCTGCGTTTAAGTCTGCAGTGAGGGACTTGTAACAGATTTTGTTCGCCTGATCTTAGACTTCTCGATGGAGAATAAGGTTGTAACAGTTCAGTGAGGTAGCTAGGTGCTTGGTTGCATAGAGCTTTGTAAACAAATAACAGGATTTTAAACTCAATTCTGAAATTGACAGGCAACCAATGAAGAGACCTCAGAATTGGGGTGATATGATCACTTTTACGACTATTAGTGAGGAATCTTGCGGCGGCATTTTGCACCAATTGTAGACGAGCAATTTGAGTTTTCGAGATACCGCAGTAAAGTGAATTGCAGTAATCTACACGTGTGGTGATAAAAGCATGAACAGCCATCTCAAGAGTTTTATGATTAAGAAAAGGTTTGACTTTAGACAAGAGACGCAGGTGATAAAAACTAGAGCTTATTACAGATGAGATTTGTTTATCAAAATTTAAAGACTCATCCAGAAGAACGCCCAGGTTCCGTACACTAGAAGATCTAAACTCCGATAGTAGGCCTAGGTCGAAGGTGGCAGCCTGGCGAACAGTGGACCCGAAAACAATGATCTCTGTTTTGTTTTCATTTAAAAACAAAAAATTTTGGTCCAGCCAGAATTTTACTTCATCTAGACAACCTAAAAATGATGAAAGGGCAGAGGGATCATTTCTCTTGATTGGAACGTACATTTGGGTGTCGTCTGCATAACAGTGAAAAGATACCCCATGTCTTCTTAAAATGGTGCCCAGTGGTAACATGTAGAGAGAAAAGAGAGAAGGCGCTAAGATAGATCCTTGAGGAAGGCCACAGGTTAGATGCGCAACAGACGAAGAGCAATTTCCTAGCTTCACTCTGAAAGTACGACCAGAGAGATACGAGTGGAACCACTGGAGGACAATACCCTTTAGCCCCACATCACATTCTAGTCTGGATAACAGGATCGAGTGGTCGATCGTATCAAAAGCTGCTGACAGATCCAGAAGAACAAGAGCCACATGTGAGTCACCAGTGTCAGTGGAACGATAGATGTCATTTAAAACTCTCAGCAGAGCAGATTCAGCACTGTGAGCAGACTTAAAACCAGATTGAAATTTTTCAGAAATATCATTGCATTTTAGAAACAGCTGGAGTTGATCAAGAACAACTTTTTCTAACACCTTAGAGACAAAAGGCAAAACAGAGATAGGGCGGAAGTTATTTAACACGGTAGGATCCAGTGAGGGCTTCTTGAGTAACGGAGTGACAGTGGCCTCCTTAAGGGCAGCAGGGATAGAGCTGGTAAGGAGGCACTTATTAACAAAGGAAACCAATCCTGGCCCAACTGAATCAATAACTAATTTAAGAAACTTAGGATAGCAGTGCGAAGGTTTCATCTTAGTGATAATTTATTTTAGGAGATTCAGAGTGATTGGCTCAAAAGCATCCCAAGGTGACAGAATTCATCAACTGACTAGTTGCAAAGCGGCTAGCATTGCATCTCAGGTTGGACATTTTGTCAATAAAAAATCTCAAGAAACGTTCACATAGCTCGTCCGAAACACCATTCATTACATTTACCGGAGGATTTAAAACCGAGTTTATAACAGAAAATAAAACCTTTGGTCTAGAGTGGTTAGCCATAATCATGTCAGAGAAGTGTGCAGCGCTTGCCGCCTTTACAGCATTCTGGTAGAACGACAGACTGTCTTTAAATAACTGAAGTGAAATATGTAGCTTGTCCTTCTTCCATTTGCGCTCAGCCTTTCTGCTAGCTTGTCTTAGTCGCCAAACATCCACGTTGAGCCATGGTTCTGAATTAGGTTTAGGTTTGAAAGGCTTAAGTGGAGCAGTTTCATTAAGGGCATTTAACCAGGTGGAGTATAACAAACCGAGATGTTGGTCGGCATCTAATTCCAATAGTGGAGAGTCCAGAAGCAAGTGTGTGGGGGAATTCATAAAGTGCTCTCTAAAATTTGAGCCAAAATCAGGAGAGTATAATCTAGACAGTCTTACATCTGCACTGGTGGTTTGAGCAATGCAAGGAAGAGATGTAGAAAATAATATTGGCTTATGGTCCAAAAGCATAAAATCAGATATCACAACATCACTAATCACCATCCCATATGAAAGCATAAGGTCCAAAGTGTTACCCTTAATGTGAGAGGAATCATTTCTCCACTGGACTAAGTTAAAAGATTCAATGGACTAAGTTAAAAGATTCAAGATTCAAACTAAGTTGAAAGATTCAAGATTTTCTCAGATTCACTGAGAAAATCCTTTGACAGAGTATTAGATTGACAACAAACGTGGATATTAAAATCACCCACCAATAGAAAACGGTCATAAGTAGTGGTGATATTACCAATGAATTCTGTAAATTGCTGAATGAAGTCCTTGAGTGAATGTGGAGGACGGTAAATCACCCCTAATAAAATAGGGCCATTCCAGTCTAAATAAAGTAGTTGAGCTTCAAAACTTGAAAAAGCACTGACAAGAACCGGCCGGCATTGCACAGAGAAAGAGTTTTTAAAAATAGTCACGACCCCGCCTCCTCGTCTGTTCGGACGGGGGGAGTTAAAAAACGAACAGTCAGTTGGAACTAGTTCAGAAAAAGGGGTTAAATCACCAACCGTAGTCCAGGATTCCGTGATGAACATGAAATCCAAACTATGAGAGGAGAAGAAGTCGTTGAGCAAGAAGGTTTTGTTGACCAAGGATCTAGCGTTGATCAGTGCCATTTTGGGCGGATGAATCACATCGGGGGAAAACTCCGTCTTTATGCAGAGAACGTAGATTTCCGGGATTCACACTGTTTTGCCGATGACAGCGGCCAACCAGAGATGAGCCAACCAAATGGACAGGCGAAGAAGATCGCGGGGGAATGATAGATTGAAGCCACCGATGAGCCAGCGGTCGCCAGGCAACATAATCGCCGTCCGACATATGGTTTGGATTTGCATCGATCCTGAGTCTTTCAAGCTCTTTCAATCTGATGATGCGTCCACTCCGAATCCCGCGTTTCCTTCTGCGTTTCCTCTGTGAAGTGATAAACGGCCACTGGCGAATACATTCCAATGTATTCATAGAGGTGATTCTGTGTGTTTGATTAAAAACGTGCGCTACATGCGAATGTTCAGGAGTGACTGCCGGTCATAGACCAGACGTGTGCAGCAATTTGAAGCCCAGATAGACATCCATATAGACATATCCATAAAGATAAGTACGAGAGAGACCGACGGCCAGCCGAACACACAGGCACCATCTTGATCCACATCATCATTTTCATGTTCCATGTAATAGAATCAATCGCCAATAACTAGGGCACCTTTAACAGGATTCTCAGTGAGTGTTTCACTGAGTGGGGAGAATCTATTTGTTATGGTAATTGGAACGGAAGATCCGTGTTTTGTCCAGCGAATACAGCGTCTCAGGGTCACTCAATCACCCAGCTGCACAGGCTCTACTACAGCCGGAACCGAACAATGTACAGTGTTCATTAAGAATCCAAAGCAGTATCTAAAGCCTTTGCACTCTTACAATTAATATCAATTAAAGTTTAGATGTGTGTCTCTAGTTCTGAAATCTTCTCCGTCAGCCTGACTATCTCCCTGCATTTATCACATGTAAATCCTGTGCTGACAGAGAAGGCTATGCTATATGTTACATGAAGTGCAAGTGACAATAAGAGGAGAATATGACATAACTTACCATGTTTGTTTGATTGACTGACACTCACCACAGTTGTTTGATGGATTAAAAGCAAAATAAATAAAATAAGAGCGAACGGACGGCACACTAACAGGCTTGCAAATTCCTAGCGTGTTGTGCTAGCAATGATTAGATAGAAGCTAGCGATGTCAGGTTAACATGTGATATGTTAAATTATATCTATCAGTTTAAACAACAGGGAATGATAGTAAATAACGATTCAAAACAGAACGATGTGAAAAGCTTACAGGCACAAACAAAATCAGCAGCAGGCAGACAGGACCAATCGAGCAACCAACTGAAATCAATGAAAACCAGAGAACCAACTGAACCACCCACTACAGCAGAGCAGATGTTAAGGGACGACCTCCGTGGTTGTGTCAGGGCAGACAGGAAGTTTACAGATGGCCCTTTTTGGCTGTACATGGGCAGGCAGAGGGTCCAGACATGGCGTCCTCGGCTGTGACAGAACATGCAGAGGGTTCAGGAGTTGTTCTAAGTTGTGCAGCGGGTAGGGGAGAGGCCGATCCGCAGCACCCCTTCCTATTCGCATCTGAATATCCCCCATCACTTCCTTACTTGCTAGTGGAGCGGATCATGACACAGTCATATAAAGCTATTGTAAAGCTTCAAAAGACTTTATTTAGAATTTCTGAATTTTCTTTTTATAGAGCTTTCTTTTAAAAAGAAAAAAGCTTTTTAGAGCTTTTTATCTTTCAAAATAAATATTTTTTTACTTTCATTGAAAAAGAGAAGTCTGAAAATTATTCAAAATATCTCCTTTTGTTTTCTACAGAGCAAAGAAAGTTTCACAGGTTAAACACAATATAAAGGTGAGTGAATGATGACAGAGTTTTTATTTTGTGAACTATCCCTTTAAGAATTAATTTGATCTTTCTCTCTCCTTTTCTCTCTTTTTCTAAGTAAATGCACAATGTTTGTCTAACAGATTGGCACTGTAGACTCAAACAATACCGGCTAAAGCACTGGTGTATCAGTACATCAAACTCGGAAACTGCTGTGGTAAACAATAAGATGCCACATACTTCAGTCCAATGTATAATGCACTCCATCCATCCACCCACATTCAATACATATCACTGGCCATAGAGTCTCTTTGGATTTGCAAACATCCCTGACTCTGCTGCCAGATGGTTGCTTAAAACATTGTAAACATTGAAGTTGAGTAATACCAGAAGCTTAGTCATGCTGTCTAAGAACCTCAGCAATCAGACAGGTAATCTTTCATAAATTCACACCTTTGGCAAACAGCACCATTTTGGTCCACCATCCCTGCTGTTTAGAAGAGATACTTTGCAGGAAATCAGTTGAGATGAATTATTTTTTAGAAGATTTTTTGATCTTATTAGGATCTTACAGCTATCTTTAGGCCCTGGGTTACAGAGTGGACACCCTGACCCCACTAAGGTGATTGTGGAGTCATGAGATGGGAAGTAGAACACTGATATCTCATGTGATGTATGACATTAGTTCTCACTACAAAAAGTGCCAAAATTGCTAAATAAATGTAGAAAAAGAAACCACTGAGAACTTAAAATGTTAAATTATTTCAAGTTAACTTTAATTGTCTAAAATATTATCTGTCAGTTAAATCAACTTAAAATAGTTTTTTAATGCCAACTGCAGCTGTAAAGTGGAACAAAAGTGGAAAACATGCAACCACAAATGAAATCTTGTCTTTAAACGAAGGGTTTTTAGACATGTGGTTGGAGAAAGAGAGGATCCTCCAGCAGAAGATAAGAAATGAAATGACAGAGTGTTGTTGGGCACAAGGATACAACGAAAGCCAAATAGTACATAAGTGAATGTAAAGGGAGTGATTAAGTTAAAAAGAGATGGTAATGGCTCAGGAGATTGCAGGTCTTGAATCTCTCACTTCCCTGATTTGACCAGAGATCGGTTTTATGAATGTTTAGGTGGTGTGCTGTAGAGATGTTTGATCTGTTCCCATGGCTACACATGTATGAGACTAAACCCATAGATGGGATCAAAGCAGATCTCAAAACCAGCTTGACCACACTTGGGCGCTTCTACATCATGTGGTGTGTGTTATTGTGTCTCAACATCTGCACCAGACCTAGCAAATCTGTCTAAACCTCTGTGGAGACACTGACAACTGTCTAACCCATTTTAACTGATATATATATATATATATAATGGTAGGCTTCTACTTTATATTCTAATTTGATCAGTATGCAACATTTTTTGGTAAAACTTTCTTTTTTATTTTTATTGTCCACTTTAGCTGACATGTACAGTAGTTACAAAGTTACTTACATGTCATCTAGCAGTCATTGGAGTATTAGTAGACTGTCTGCTTAATATCTGGTAATACTTTATTGTGATTTTTTTCTATTGAAAGTTTGTTGGCCTTCTGCATCATCTACTGGTTTGGTAATGCTACTAGGGCACAGAAGAAGTGTGTAAGAAAAACAGTAACAACGGCCAGTGAACTATTAGGGATAAAGTTACCAAATAGAGGGATAGAGGGAATGGATTTACAGGGAAAGAGTAATGAACAAGGCAAAAACCATTGTGGGAGACAAGAGGCACCCCCTTGCCTCTTCATTCGAACTACTGCCTTCTGGGTGACGATATTGCCTCCCTCTATTTACCAAAAACAGATCAAAGTCTTCATTTGTGCCTCTGCCGCTGGGGAGTTGGACAAACCGAAAGGCATGACCAAATATTCAAAATGCCCACTGGGGGTGTTGAAAGCAGTCTTACACTCACCCCTTCGTTGTTCACCCCCCGGTAATCAATACAAGGTTACAGAGAACCGTCCTTCTTCCCCACAAAAAAGAATCCCGCCCCCACTGGAGAAAAGGAAGGGAGGATGAACTTGGTTGATAGAGAATCAGAAATATATTTCTCCATGGCCTCCCTTTCTGGAACAGAAAGTGAATATAACTTCCCTTTAGGCAGAGATTTACCTGGCAGCACAGTCATAGGGACGATGCAGAGGGAGAGAAGCAGCTGAACACCTTCAGATCGTGATACTCTGCGGGCACATTAAACAAATCCACTGCCTCCTCCTTTAACATAGAAACAGAAACAGATGGACAAGCAGACACCAAAAAAGACCCATGCACTATTTTCTCCACTCCAAAACAGATCCTAGTTGCCAGTCCACTTTAGGGTTATGATGAATGAGCCAGGGGTGTCCAAGAACAATGGGTGCAAGGGGTGAGTACAGCATGTAAAAAAAAATGTCTCGGAGTGGTTGCCAGATGTAATGACGGTGATATCTTCAGTGGTAAAGGAAAGGTTGGAAAGGTGTTGACCATTAAGGGAGTGAACAGCAAAATTGTGTGTGAGTGGCTTGAGTGGAACTTGAAGTCTGTGTGCAAAAGTGTGATCCATAAAATTACCTTCCGCCCCAGAGTCCAGAGGTGCTTTGCAGTCGTGGGTGTTGATTGACCTCAGTCTTACCGGGAGGAGATTAGATGTGGATGAGGTCTTCTTGGCGGAGATACCACCTGATGGTAGCCTCATACTTACTATTGGGTTTCACCTTTTACTGGACAATTGAAGGCAAAATGTCCCATCACTCCACAATACAGGTAAAGGCCCTGGGATCTCTGCCTCTCCTTCTCCTCCCGGGAAAGCAGACCTCTCACTACCTGGGCTCATGATCGTAGAATGGGCTGACTGTGTCCCCGCTGCTGAACCGAAATCCTTCAGTTCCTCTGGAACCTTGACTAGGCAGAACCCGGCTCTCCACACGGGACAGCATCTACCCTCAGAGCCAGTTCGATCAGTCCATTTATGGATTTAGGAAGGTCCAGCGTGTAGATGTCCTTCTGGACGCGGTCAGCCAACCCAGGCAGGAACATGTCGCACTGTGCCTCCTCGTTCCATTGACACTCGGCAAGTCCTAAATTCGATAGAGAAAGTGGACACCGAACTCTCTCCTTGACGAAGGTCCGCCAGAATCCGAGCCGCCTATCTCCCAACAACCGCCTGATCAAAGACTTGTCTCATCTCGGCGGCGAGTGTCTGAAACGAGGCGTAGCATGGGTCTTGGTTCTCCCACACTGCCGTTTCCCATAGTGCAGCGCTCCCAGTCAGCAACGTTAACACAAACGCGACCTTGGCTCGCTCGCTGTTGAAAGTCTGTGGTTGAAGAGAAAAATGCATTTAGCAGGGCTCAAGAAAAGCTCTGCAAAAATTAAGCTTCCCGGCATATGATTCCGGAACTGGTAAGCGGTGCTTCGACTGGGAGGGGTTCTCTGGTGGTGTGGAGGGAACGGCTGGTGTGGGTGGTGCAGTGGAAGCACGCAAGTGTTGAATTTGCTTGGTGAGCTCAGACACCTATGCCACCAGGACCTGAACAGCATGACCCATATTGTTTAAGTTCTTTTCTTGCGAATCCATCCGACGAAGGCTAGTATGCACGAAATCCACCAGTGATCTAGGTGGAGTACTCGCTGCTTCCATTGTTTGGTCAGATTGTTCTGTCATAATGACGACTGGAAGTAAACGCAAGTATACTCTTACACTTTATTTATAATACAAAAGTAGACAGAGTTGCAGGATGGAATATGGGTGGCACAGCAACACAATGTAGAGGTGATAAGATGAAGTGCACGGGTGAAGGCAGGAATCCAGACACAGACGAGATCAAGGATGAACAGGAACCCGGAAACACAAGACTGAAGACGCCGACACAGGAACGGGATAACACACAGCACAGAAGACATCAAACAATGATCTGAAAAAGGAGAGGAAGAAACAGTAGAAACTTTCTGACCGGAGGGACTTTTGCAGTTCCTAGAACCTAACGTTCCTATAACCCTTTTTTTCTCGTGTTCCAACTGGACTAAATTGGGGATTTTTTAGTTCCTCAGACCGTAGTTCCTATAACTCTTTCAGTACCTAGTATAAAGCGAGGACTTTTTAAGTTCCCTTTCCCTAGGTCTACGTTGATTGGGTCATGGCTCTGGTTCAACTTATAAGCCATGCCCACTGTCAACACGTAACTTGTAGCGCACTGTCTGCCATACGCTGTGTGTTTTTGCAAAGCATTAAAATGAGGATTAAGACAAACATAACGCATTCAACCAGCTAATTGCTAATGCTAGCTAAACTTACCCGTCATTTTGTTCGCCTCCTGCGCTCTGCTCTTTTATCTTCTTCCATCATATTACTAAATATCATATTACGCTGGAGCCTTCGTCTGTGTTTCTCTGTACAGAACTCAAGCATAATCTTTAAACGCCGCCGTTCGTTCTCCGTTATTAAGGTCCTGGCAAGGCAGAACAGGAACATTGCAATAGCCTCCTCCATGCTGGTTTTTGTTGTATGTGGCCGCAAGACTGTCGCCGTGCTTGCGTTACCCCAGTTTCTATGGCCACTTGGCCAGTGCGGACGCAAGCAGCTAAACCGAGTTTGGGGGAGAGTAGTTCTTAGGCCCCGTTGACACTGCAGATAAAAGTGGCCTAAATCTGATTTTTTGGGGGTCAAGTGACCAGGTCAGACTTCTTCAGAGATAGTGTGAACACTCAAATCTGGCCCAGATCTGATCTTTTTAAATCAGATTTAGACCACAT
>JAOTRC010000016.1:15483064-15497042 GCA_027497675.1 Cyprinella lutrensis | reverse complement strand
TATTACTGAACCGATACCGAATCGTCCTCGTCTGCATCGCGATGCACCGTAGAAACGATTAATTTTGACACCCCTACAATTGAGCATCTCTGGGATGTGGTGGAACGGGAGCTTCATACTCTGGATGTGCATCCCACAAATCTCTATCAACTGCAAGATACTATCCTATCAATATGTTCTGACATTTCTAAAGAATGCTTTCAGCACCTTGTTGAATCAATGCCACATAAAATTAAGGCAGCTCTGGAGGTGAAAGGGGGTCAAACACAGTATTAGTATGGTGTTCCTAATAATCCTTTAGGTGAGTGTATAATGAGTGGCTTCATTACTCCACCACTGTCTCCTCTCCACCAATAAGCGGGTGTGTGGTGGGCCATATAAATGAAACAAATACAAATTATTACTATTATTATTAGATGTAAATATAGTTTTTATGAATAAATGCTACAACAGCTTGCCATACTTTTCCCCTTCTGATCTTAGTGATGCTAAATTCTTCCCAGAGAGAGCAGTTTTTTTTTACATTCATTCATACTTTTTTGCACAACCGCAGTAGTATTGCACTGTATCACAAAGCTCATCACAAAGAATATTTGCGGAGAATGCATCGTGTGAATGTAACATCTGTGTGTCACTTCATTTTGCCTCATGGTTGCGTTAGTGGTAGGTGAAGACAGCTCAATGAATCATCCTCTCTGCATGCATTGAGCCAACCTGTCTGCACAGCTGCTTTGATTCAACATGGCAGTGTATAATGAATAGACTAATGCCTGCTGTTTCGCTGCATTGTTTTGGGGATGTACAAAACACACACCATTAAGAAAGGGTCACAGGACCGCTTATGGATTATTAGTATTGTTGTGAAGGAGATTTGGTCACAAGAGAAAGGAGAGTTCATGACTTACTTAACCCATAGACTAGTACCCATTTTAGACATTGCATGTTGATAGGGTTTTCATAGCTGTTTAACCAATGAATTAGTGAATATACCTTTCCTTATAGTATTTTATTACTCAGCTCTATGGAATAATTAATTCTGATTTGCGAATCTCAGCATTCTGTGGTCAAATATTTTTATATGATGACTGTTAAACTGCCTAATTGACCGCTGTACATTACGAGAGCACGATATAATAGTATTGTGTTTCTCAAATGAATATTTCATGTCCATTTATTTCCTTGCTAAGTAGTCACGTAAAAGCTGAACTATGTGCAGTCATAATTGCATAATAAACTCTTTCAGGGTGTTTATGACCTGTATTGAGGTTCAGTTGTTGTTCAGTTTATGTAGGGGATAATGTACATCCAGCCGGTGATTCTCTCAAAATAACCCCCAACAGAATAATGAGGTCTTGATCAGCCTGAAGGCGGTTGTTTTGAGAACCACCGGCTGGATTTACGTTATCCCACTTATTACACGGCTACTTGCCACATTAGTCGTGAAATATTGATCTAAGTTGAAATATTTTATTAGGTCTTTAAACGTAAAGCTTCCACAGAGGGAACCGCTGCAACACGAAAAGTTCAAACTAAACTGACATTTAAGAGATACGGTATAGTCATTCATATAATTTATTACACAGCATTTCGCCACATAAATAATTATGCGGAAAGATATATTGATTTCAGATTAAACTGTTTTAAAATCATTCCTGTTTGCACAAAACTAGTCACAAAATGGCAGCAGCTGCGTTTGTATGAAATGAGAGAGTGGATGGCATAATTAAATACCTGTAGAACTGTATACAAAATATTGATTTGACTGAGTTTTAATATTTTATTAGCTCACCAAAGGCAAAACTTCCACGAAGAAAAAAAAACGTTGGCACTGCTGAATTCAGTGACCCGGATGAGCCTGCATTATCTGTTTTGAGAGGTTGTAATCTGGCTGGGAATAATTTACTGCTGGATGGCGTGATTGACCAATCAGAATCAAGTATTCCACAGTGCGTGTAATAAATTGAGATGATAATGACCAGCTGACTGACTTTGCCATCGGCAAAGGTGAGCTAAAAAGTGTTTTTGATTATGGCTACATAGTAATTTAATTTTGCCCATTCGCGAATTAACCTTCATGCCATTATGATTAACACTTTGAACAGTGATTAGAGCTTGCTAATGCCAACATTACTATTATTTGCTGTGTGTGCTATGGGCATGAATGACACCTCAAATCATACTGCCTGTACAAACGGTAAACCATTCAAAAGAGAGTAAGACAGTTTTGTTAAAGATTAAAGAGCTTATGTATTTTTTTTCTTAATAACCTGTACCAAGTATGTAAATTTTCGAACTATGAACAGATGGTGTTTACATAACAAAGAGGTTATGTTGGGTCATTGTATACTGTATGCATATGCTGCAGCTGAGATGTCCACCAGGAATCTTGATTGATACAGGTGCCTCTAGAACAACCTTCCTCTGCCGCACACAAATTCCCCTGTGCTCTGCTGTATGATTATTGTTTCTCATTCTGCAAAATATTTTCGCTTTCATCGTCAATGTGCTACACACTAGCTAAAATAAATAAATAAATAAATAAATAAATAAATAAATAAATAAAATGACAATATATAAAAAATAACTTTTAATGGGTACTCTATTCAATGTCTGAGTAGAATTTTTTTGACAAGTATTTTGACTGTCTTTTTAAATTATATGTTCCATTTAAGAAACAGACTGTGAATTTAAACATTTATTGGTCTTTGCATTTTATTTGCTTATGTTTTGCAAAATCATATTAGATTTTTACAATATTAGCATATTGTTAGCTGATCAGCCTTCTAGCTTAGCTATGGAAAATTATTATTGTATTGCATGTTTTTCATGCATTACATACTCATTCATACACAGATTTAACTCTACAGGTGAGCTGAATCTCTATAGAAACACAAAAAGAACTGATTGTTAATTAATTAAGTGGTTAGCATTATTAAGCGGCAATTTATTAAGTGGTTAGCATTAGCATAGTTAGCTAGCACTATTAGCTGTATCTATTAGACTGAAAAAGTTTTTGAGAAAATCTTTCCAGGATTTTTGAATATAGAGATGTGTGATGAGTTTTGGGTACTTGTGTGTAAAGTTACACAAGTAATTACACAAGACTTCCAGGAATATGATTATTTCTGAATTCAAGTGAGAAAATAGTTCCCTATCTGTCTGTGTGTGTGTGTGTGTGTGTGTGTGTGTGTGTGTGTGTGTGTGTGTGTGTGTGTGTGTGTGTGTGTGTGTGTGTGTGCGTGTGCGCGTGTGTGTTAAATGTGTGTACAGAGAAGATTGTAAACAGGTGGAGTGTAATGTGATTGGTGGAGCTTAAAGGGCACAGCTAACTGAGTCATCACCCAGAGGCTGCATTTAACGTCATACACTCTCTCTCCTTCTCTTTGTCAGCATCTCCCCCCTCTCCTTCTCTGTAATACCATCTCTGTCTCTTCCTATAATTGGCCCACCTCCTTCCACAGTCTCCTCTTGTTTCCTATTTTATTTCATGGCACTTTATCAATAAGCAGCCACACACACACACACACACACAGTACCTCCATTAATGTGCACCCTAACATCTCAGTTAGCAGAATAAACATCTATGTTTGTTATGTCCTATAAAAATCCTGACTAATGTACTGTAGCCTTCCTGTTTGTTATAGTGCATATTTCTCTCACCCTCTTTATCTTATCTGTCTGTCTTTTATTGTTCACCCCTGCTGAACCCATTCTGAATTGTCCTGATCTCTTCTATCCCCTCCCCACGTAAGACTTTAATGAGAGAAAAAGAGAGAGACATTTTGGCCCACAGTTAGAATCTCCTGATACCTGTAGCCTGCCTGAGCACATTAATGCCTCTCCAAATCCGTGTGTGGTCTGTTCCGGTCTTATCTTAGACAGCCTGTTTGCTTGTTTGATAAAGTTAACCGACTTGTATTTCAGAAACTTTTTTTTAGTATAAATGCATTTTATGGGTTTAAGTTTGTGCATTTAAATCTGTTTATATGGTCTGTCTGTCTTTAGAGAAACATAGCCTACTTGTTACAAACGTAACCTTAGTTGCCTGAGATAATGGGAATGAGTATTTCATTGCTAGACACATTGAGAAAACAATTTTTTCTCCAAATACTGAAACCTTGTTAAATCATGCAGTAAAACGTCAAAAAAAGTCAATGGCTGTGCAGCGGAAATGTACAAAACTATGGCACTGAAGCCCTCTGAAATGGGTGGGGCTACAATCTATATAAGCAGGCATTTCGCTGTTAGATCTAAGAAAAGTTCGACTGAAACGACTAACGCCGAGTTGTATAGCATGATAGCACGGCCAGCTATGCAATACTTATTCCCGTTATCTCTGGGAACGTCTCTGGTTACGCATGTAACCTTAGTTCCTATGGAATTATTTTTGAGCAAATAAAAATGAGCGTAACTTTTCTAGAAACTAATGAAAATATAAATTGAAACTGAATAAAATATCTTTGAAACTGAAAAAGAATGAACCGCAAGCAATTTTTTTGACTTTGTTTTTATTACACTACATGTTTTGCTAACTATTCCTCATATTTCGTTTACTGATCTACACTTACAAATGCGCTTCCAGAGTTTTCATTTAAGCTTCTGAAGTTTTCGTTCGCTGTTCTGACACAAATCTCTCGTGGGGGCGGGGCTAGTAGCAGTGTATTCTCATTGGCTACTGAGTTTTTGATTGACAGGTTCTCGACCTGGAAGTGAAGACGTCAGTGTTGTGTTTAGGCTTGTGGATGTGAGCGTCTGTAAGCCTATGCTGTAAGCGCAGCTTTCTATTTCATTTAGGTGATATTACGTTTATATCTATATTTATTTACTGCTACACTATATTGTTGAGATGATTTCTTATAGAAGGTATAGTACAGACAAATGATATAATTTGTCGTCGATATCAGAATACTGATACAAATGACATAATTTATCGTCGATATCAGAATACTGGATAGCATAAGCTACTCGTGGTAAGTCTGATTGTTTTTATTTTTTATTAATTAATGCTAAACTAATACTAATTATAATACAGTTCTTGCTTTTTCAGGTGGAGAGGCATATTAGAGCTCAGTGAGAGCCCATTACATTATACAGCAGTGTTGTTTTGATTTAATTGGTAAGTTAGCCCAATCATTAACGTTACATGCCTTGTTTATCTAACGTTTCATACGGTTACAGTCTTCGATTAGATCATATTTGCTTCAATTAGATCATATTTCCCCCCTGCCACCCCAAACAACATTGTGCTAGAATACTTTACAGTATCTTTTTTTTATATATATATTCTTTTATTTTTGGTATTTTTCCACAAGCAAGAAAACAACAACAACAACAACAACAAAAAAGGAACAAAACGTCAACAAAACACAATCAAAACAGACAAAAATATAAATAAATAAATAAATTACTCAGTATAGAGAAACACCCACATTGTAAGTGTTGTATACAGACTGCCCCAAAAAGGTTATTCTTTGTTACAATTAAGTATTGAATGACTTGAACCCAAGGGGATACATTCTTATACATTTGAAGAATAAAAAATATAGAATACCTATATGAGTAAAAAAAATAAATAAAATAAGATAGTAATAATAATAACAATAATAAAAAATAAACAAATTGCAACTACTGCAACACATTTAACCCAATTCTTGTAGAGTGTCTGCCCAAGGTCACTAAATCACAACAGTCTTTAATTTATTCAATTTACCTAAATCTGGTTGTATATGGGTTGTATAATCAATCAAATCTCTCCATAGAACTGAAAACAACTGGGACATTAGTGAACGGGGCTTTAGAGCATAGGTTAGCTTCTCCATTGTTAAGATATCATGCACTATATTCTTCCAGTCTTCGATAGTAGGTAAAGTTGGTTGCAACTTGCAGCCACTTTCTTGTAATTGCTTTCTTGCTTGCTATAGTTAAGATTCTGAACAGGTATTTGTTTGGAAAAGCACTACTAATCGAACCCAAATACAACACCTCAAAGCTGAAAGGAATTTGAATCTTAAAAATTATTTCTAAACAAGTATGTATCTCGTACCAATATTGATTAATGGAAGGACAACTCCAAAAAATGTGAAAGTGATTTGCCTTGTCATGCCCACAACTTCTCCAACAATTGGATGATTGTTGCTTAATCTGGGCAGGAGTGGAAAAAAACCTAGAAACACCTTTCCACGCAAACTCTCTCCAGAATAAAGAATGTGTAGTTTTCCATTGTGACTCGCATATACTTTCCCACTCCTCTACCGTAAGACTCAGATTACCTTCTCGCTCCCATCTACTCTTTATGTATAATGTGTCTAACTGCCTAGCTTGTTGTAGCCCACCGTACAGTTTTGAGATTATGTTTTTACAGACATCTGATTGATAGGCTGCAAAAAAAACCTTTAATAACCCATTTTCTGCTTTCCTTAGCACATCTCCTTTAGCATGTTCTAAATAGTGGCGCAGTTGTAGATATCTATAGAAGTCTTGGTTCTCCAGCCCATGACTTCCTTTAAGCATATTAAAGCTCTGGAGATTCCCCTTGTTCATAAATGTACAATAGGCAGTTAAGCCTTTAGTTGTCCACCTTTTGAACCTGTTATCTGTTTTATTAGGAACAAACTCTGTATCATAGGCACACCAGCGCAGCAATACCATAGAATCTTTCACATTACGTAATTTCCCTATCTTCTTCCAAATGTTTAAGGAAACATTTAACCAAGGATTATCTAAAGTTAATACATTATTTACCAGTCTAATATCACCCAAAGCTGCCTGAACTGGAACATCCTGATATATGACACTTTCTATTTCCTTCCATCTAGATTGATATGCTTGATTACATAAATACACCAGGGGTTTGATCTGGGCAGCATAATAATAATCACTCAAACAAGGTAGTGCCATTCCCCCCTTTCCCTTCGATAGCTGTAGTGTTTTAAATCGAATTCTGGGTTTCTTCCCTTTCCAGATAAACCTTGAAAACAATTTATCCCATTCTATGAACTGCTGTATTGGTATATTCACTGGCAGAGACTGGAATAAATATAAAAGTCTCGGTAGAATGTTCATCTTAACTGATTCGACCCTAGAGCTCATGCTTAAAAAGGGGATAAGATTCCATCTAGATATTTCAGTTTTAATTTTTGAAATCAGAGGTGCAAAATTAGCTTGAAATAATCGTGATGTATCTTTTGATAAAATTACTCCCAAATATCTCATTGAAACTGAATCCCAGTTGAGACAAAAACTCCTGGTAATGAAACCAGGTGGCTTATAATTAAATGTGAGAACCTGGGTTTTTTGTATGTTCACCTTATAGCCTGAAAATGAACCATATGTCTCGAGAAGTGACATCAATTCTGGAAAAGACTGGGTTGGCTGTTTTAAGTAAACTAAAATGTCATCTGCAAATGCAGCTACCTTGTGCACTCCTGTCCCCATTTCTATACCTACAATTTTGTCATTTTGCCTAATCCACTGGTTAAGGGGTTCTATGAATAGGACAAATAAAATAGGGCTAATTGGACAGCCCTGACGTGTTCCTCGTTCTAGAGTAATCTGATTAGAAAGATCACCATTCACCTTGATTCTCGCTAGTGGTTTATCATATAGTGCTTGAATCACATTAATAAATGATTGGTGAAACCCAAATCGTTTCATAACCATGAAGAGGTACTTCCACCTAACAGAGTCAAATGCCTTTTCCGCATCTAATCCGACTAATAAAGCTTCAACATTGTGTTTAGTTATATAGCTCATAATATGTAGAGAACGCCTAATATTATCTTGAGTTTGTCTCAGCCTGACAAACCCAGTCTGATCTGGATGAATAAGTTCTGGAATAATTACATCTAATCTTCTAGCCAGAATGGACGTGAATAATTTGTAATCTACATTTAAGACACTGATAGGCCTGTAACTTCCACACTCAGTTTTATCTTTACCTTCCTTCGGTATAACTGAAATAATGGCTTCCCTCCAAGAGGGAGGGACCACCCCACCTTTTAATATCCAATTGAAGGTGGCAAGTAACATAGGGGACAATGGCTCTCTAAGGGATTTATACCATTCTGAGATGAATCCATCAGTACCTGGAGACTTATTTACTTTCAACCTCTTAATAGCTATGTTCAACTCCTCTTCCGTTATTTCAGATAATAGTCTCTTGTTATTTTCTGGAGAAATTGTAGGTAGATTCAAAGAATCAAGTATTTTTGTCCCCTGAGAATCTTCATCTATTTTCCTCTGGGAGTATAAATTCTTGTAAAATAATTCAAAATTTTTACGAATTTCATCCAAGCCATTTTCTATTTTTTTGGTAGTAGGATTACGGATCCTGTAGATCGAATTTTCTGCCTGTTGTTTGCGTAATCTATATGCCAAGAGTTTAAAAGATTTGCCACCCACTTCGTAGTACTTTTGTTTAGTAAATATAAACTTTCTCTGTACTTCTTGCATGTACAAATCGTTAATTTCTTCCTGAGTCTTTTTAATCTCTTTTTTCACCTTAGAGTCCAAATTCCTCATGTGTTGTCTTTGTAACTGCTCTAGATGTTCCTGTAATTTATTAAGTTTCGCCTGCCTGGTCTTTTTGAGTAGCGAAGTGATGGCAATAATTTTCCCCCTCATCACCGCTTTACATGCATCCCAGAGGATAGGTGGCGAAACCTCCCCATTGTCATTATTTTCCAAGTATGTGTTAATTTCTGCCTTCATCTGTTCTTTAAGTCCATTTAAAATACTAGCGTTTAATCTCCAGAGCGTAGTCCTTGCTTTGTTATTCAATTCGAAAGTCAAATAGACTGGACTGTGGTCAGAGAGATCTATTGTTCCTATCTCGCAGCTCTTTATCCTGTTTCTGTCTTTACTAAAGATAAAGAAATAGTCAATTCTAGAATAAACTAAATGTGGAGAAGAAAAATGGGAATATACCCGACTAGAGGGATTAAGATACCTCCACACATCTGCAATTCCCAGCTCTTTCATGATCACATTAATTTTTTTACTTATAGGTTTATGTTGACTTGAAAAACTCCCAGAAGAATCTAATCTAGGATTTAACCTAACATTGAAATCCCCTCCACAAATTGTAATCCCCTGTGCTTTAGTAGCCATTAAATCAAATATATTTTTATAAAAAGACCAATCGGATCCTGGAGGAGCATACACATTGAGGAAAGTAACTAGGGAACCCTCTAAATTTCCTGTAATCATGACATATCTACCCTCTTTGTCCGTGATAGTAGATATAGGTTCAAAATTTACTTGTTTTGATATTAATATTGCCACTCCTCTCTTATGGCCAGATTTATAAGAGGATGAAAAAACATGTTTAAAGCCAGACCTAATCAGCTTGCTGTGTTCTACCTGTGTAAGATGTGTCTCTTGTAAGAGAGCAATTTGAACATTCTCTTTTTTGAGTTTTGAGAGGATTTTGCTTCTTTTAATTGGATTGAATACCCCATTCACATTGAAAGAGATCACCTTAATATTATTTAACATCTTTTCCCTTTAACATACACCTTATCTTGCAACCATTCCTATAATTCAGCAAATGAGCAGACACCCCCCTTACTGCAGTGCACAGCAGTTGAACACTCAAAACAAAATGAGAACAATGAAGAACCATTAACAAAACAAAAACTTCAAAGACTTCCAATAAAGAGGTCTCTTTTCTGACCTCTGATGAGCCGAAACAGAACGGCCCTGAGGGAAAACCTTCACAGTCCAATGGGGAAGGGCCCACTTTACTGATCACATTGGCAATACAGCTTGCGCTCATGTGTCAGATCAACAGCTGTCCTCCGACATTCATTAATATTTTTCTTGTAGGTGAAAAACACTAGCGTCACGAAACTATAAACAGCACAAACTATTTCGGAGGAAAAACAAAAAGCAACAACAATAAAAACAACATAATAGAATCAATGATCAGGGTACCGTTTAAAAGACTGAAGCTTTTCCTTGTAGGTTGGTTTGTCTCTGGTACGGCCTCGTTCCGCTCTTTTTCCAGCCGTGCGCCAGGTGAGACGTTGAATTCGCTCCATCAGTGTCCCAGGAGGCTGAATGACGGTGATGGGAAATCCCCTGTCAGCTAAATCTTTCGTCGCTTCTTCCGCAGTGTTATATACCTGGATCGCATCCGGGAAAAAAACCCGTAGCTTGGCCGGAAAGGGGGTTTGGAACTTGATCATCTTCTCCTTGAGTAGCTTCTTTGCTTCATTATATTCCTTGCGTTTTCTAAGTACTTCTGGGGCATAATCATGATCAATGTTCACTTTCCTATCCTGCCAGACAAAGCCCTTCTTCCTCCACGCGGTTCGCAGAATTTCCTCCTTCATTTTGTAACTGAGAAAGTTTACCACGATTGATCTCGGTGGTGCGTTTTCTGGCGGCCGTGGAGCTAGCGCGCGATGTGCCCTCTCAATCTGAAGGGATAGCGATGTTTCCAATTCCAGTTTCGCCCTCAGCATATCCTCGATGAAAGCAATCATCGATGGCGAGTTGCCCTCTGCCCCTTCCACGACCCCGTAAATCCTGATGTTGTTCCGTCGCGAACGGCCTTCTTGATCTGTTATCCTCTCTTCTAACTGCGTCTGAAGTTTCAAAACCTCCGCCATTACGCTTTCGGTGTTTTGCGATCTCTCCTCCAAACCGACGATTCGTTCCTCAGCTTCATCTAATCGGTCGTTGGTTTTTTGAATGTCCTCTTTAATGTCTTTTAGCTGATCAGAATTGTCTCTCCTAAAATCACGCAACTCGTGGAGAATCATAGCCAGGCTGACGGTCTCCTCGGGTTCGCTGTTGCCTCCTTGCTCCAGTACGGTATCCTCCGGACACACATTTAATGGCGACTCGGCATTTTCCCCTCGTGCTTCTCGCTCTAATTTTCCAGATTGCTGTTGCTTCTTTTGTTTTCGCCTAGTGTGTACTTGAGCCCCCTCTTCCATAACTACAATAATGGTAATTCGAGTTTGTTTTTCGAGTTTCGGGGCTAAATATTTCTTAGTCGGAGAGCTAACTTTTCAAGCTGCCATCAGTTAGATGACGTCACCGGAAGCCCAACAGGTGAGTTTCTGTCTTACAATCTCTATAATTTACTTTATGAGGTATTCACAATCCCAACCTGACTTGAATATAAAAAATAATTTAAAGATATTATTGTAACCGATCTGTGCAAAATCAGTAGGCCTAGTGACATGGCTGAAAACATTTAAGCTAGGGAGGATCTCCAATGGATCCATACATCATAATCCCTTATATCCACTTAGAATCACGGGAATATAAAAATTATATACTCTATATTTTTTTGTATATTCGATGATGAAATTATTGTTTCAGAGAACATTTTGAATAAAGTAGGGGTATATCAATGTTTCATGTCACAATATTTTTTTATACAAAAATGCAACAATATTGTGGATTGCAGCAATATGAAATAAAGATATTTAATACATTCTAAATCTTTTAAATTGTCTACTGTATGTAGACAGCAACAGAGTGCAAGCAAATTTCTGTATTTTAGCTAAGCAGAATGATGAATATTTATGTTCTCATCACTTTCCCGTGAATGAGGTAAGGACCGACCAAGTACAGTTCACCTCTAATGTAATAGCAAATATAGCACTTTATAGTAGTATTAAAGATTTGCCATATGTGCTGAAACTAATAATATCAAATACCATTTTTAACTCTTATTTTAGATTTGTTCAAAGTATTGTCAGTGTATAGTACTGTTTTGCAAGATCAGTATTGTGTATTGTTACAGTACATGCCTGGAATAATCACTTTATTATTATTTAGTTTATTTTGTCTTTCTTTTTTATTACAGCCAGAGTATGCACTCATTGAAAGTGCAGCAAGAAACTTGCTGTCACTCATAACAGCAACAGCTGGCCAGGAGCAGGTTCAGGGTCAGAGCCAACCCCGTGGTCTGACTCTAAATCCGCATGGCAGTCAAAATCCGGGATTGAGGCAGCCCAGCGTTCATCAAGAAATGACTAGGTTACATATAATTAAATTATATTATTGTGTTTGCATACAAATACAAGTTTTTTAAATCCTGAAAATATAGCATATTTTTCTTTGAAAAATTTCAACAGGTCTTTTCCTAGTATGTTCAGAAAAGAAAGAACCAGTGGCAAACGCAAATTTCCTACTCCAGTGACAAAAGCTGTTAAGGCCCCCACAAAGCATACTAGTCTGCAGTTTTACTTACTCCCATCAGCAACTGATAGGACCCCACAAGGATCTCAAGAACTTAAATTTTTGATGGCAGGGTTAGGTAAACGGCATATTTCTTTACCTGGAAGTGACAGGAAAACCTGTCTGTGTAAAACCCATGAAAATATGGGGTTCATGGCCAGCACCCTTTTCAAATGTGGGCTTTTATCCTCCAAAAACCTTGATGAGATGGCTGACACGACAGTGTGCAACCCTGACTCAAAAGCCTGTGCATACGGCGAATGTTTAAGTTGCAGCACTACTGCTGTGACCATGCTGAGACCTCCCTCCAACAATGCCATTTTACTCAATCAGTGGTCAACCGAGACATTCACATCCGATAAGGAGAAGGCGGCGATAATAACTGTCAAAAAAGAACCAACCAAGACTGAGGATGATGTTGTTGTTCAATTCCAGGAAAAAATTCAAGCAACATCTATTCAACATACGTTGGCAGCATAAGGCCTACAGACAACATAAGATAATGTTTAATTCATGTGGACTTCAGTGAAAACTATTTGTGCAAATATGCAAATTAAGTGCAGTCTGTCCATTTTGGGGGATCCCATCAGCAGGCAACCCTGCACACCGGCGTATTATATATAGCAGCACAGAATCCTATAGCATTCTGCTCCATTTCCCCTTCACGGAGACATGATCCACCGGCTATCTGGGCACACCTGGATCCAGTCCTAGATATGATTCAGTCAAGGTTTCCCCAGGTGACTCGGCTCCACTTTTTCAGTGATGGGCCGGCGACTCAGTACAGACAGAAGATAAACTTCCTTCTTCTTTCCACTGAGCCCTTCAAAAGAGGCTTTGATGTAAATTGGAATTTCTTTGAGGCCAATCATGGCAAAGGGGCGCCAGATGGTGTTGGGGGGACACTGAAGCGGTCAGCTGACAGGCTAGTGCGCTTAGGAGAGGACATCCCTGATGCAGAGGTGCTCTATAACAAGCTTAAACTTCAGGAATCAGTTGTGGAGCTGTTTTTTGTCACTGAGAACAGTGTGGAGGAAAAGGCGAAGGAAATGCTGTTGGTAAGTGACATTTTATCGGGGTATTTTTGTCTTTATTTTCAACTGAGAAGAGCAGTATGAAAAGTATTCTACTCAGTTCAATGTAAAAATACCAAACTCAAAAAAAAAAAAAAAAAACCAGTAGGACAAAAACCAAAAACAATAGGAAAGAGGAAACAATGAAAATTTATTTAATACAAACTTGCAAAAACAGAATATGGACAATTGTATACTCACCTCAGAAAACCAAATAAAAAGAGTTCCACATTTACCTGAGGAAAAAAAGTCACTTGAGAAAATAAATATACAACATAACGACATAACCTGTCTCTGCCAAAGAGAGCAGGGAGTCATGGACTGTCCATGCTTCAGTCTCAAGGAGGCAATCCTTCATGCTGATGTGGGATTGAAATTAAAGTCAAAGGTTCCAACAACTTCGTGGCGACCAGAAGTCATTACTATTGACCATGTTGGCAGTTGGTGTATGGTAAAATATGATGATGACCACTACCCTGGCATCATCATGAATGAAGAGGATCACAACATAGAGGTCAACTGCATGCATCGCAATGGTATTAATAAATTCTTCTGGCCGGGCCCAAGAAAAGACATCAGTTGGTATGCTGACAATCAAATTGTGGCTGAGTTCCAAACCGCATACTTCCCTACTATTTAGTATGGGAAAAAGAGTAGGCGAGCAAAAAAGTATGAATGAATCCAAAAGAGTAGGCGAGAATTACCTG
>JAOTRC010000016.1:14957655-14967808 GCA_027497675.1 Cyprinella lutrensis | reverse complement strand
GGAGGCGGGAGAGGGAGGCTGGGTGGGATCCTGGTCTCGCTCTCCGGTTGGACGGACTCAGGCGCTGGCTGGATGGTCTCTGGCGCCGGCTGGACGGTCTCTGGCTGGACAGGACTGGGCGGAACCAGCAGTGAAGTGGTTTCGGTGGGGCTGGACGGAACCAGCGATGAATAAGTTTCGGCGGGGCTGGGCGGAACCAGCAGTTAAGAGGGCACAGGTTCAGCAGGGCTGGACGGAATCAGCGATGAAGAGGGCTCGGGTGTTGGAGTGGGGCTGGTGCAGTCATCGATGGTGAAGGATGATCCACAGGACACTAGCACCCACTCCACTTAGGCCACGAAGCTCCACAGAGGACCCTCCCCGGACAACTGCTCTCTGGTGGCGGTGTTGAGGCCAGCATATAGGAAGCTGCAGAGGCTGTCGTCCGGGAAAGATGTGGCTGGGACGAGGGAGAGGAAATCCGCCAAGTGGTCCTCGAGTGAGCGGTTCCCCTGCTCTAAGCAGAGCAGATTGACTGCAGCAATGAGGTCCATCTCCTTTTCTTTTACGGTTGGTCGTTCTGTCACGGTGTTGTGCGGGTTGAAGAAGGAATCCAAGAGAGACAGCTCCAATTCAAACATTTACTAATTGAAACTCAAAGGAACTGGTACAGACAGGTAGACGGGCAGAGAATCCACAAAACACCTCAAAACATTAACACATCTTAACAGGAACAATGACCGACAATGAATGGGACAGAGGGAACTAAATACACAGAGGAATCAAACATAATGGGGTGAAAACAGGTGATTCTGATGAACGAGACGATGAACAGGGGACTGATGAGGGAGTGAGTTCAGGTGTGCAGACGAGAGGCTCTTGGGAAGTGCAGGAGACGCAGACAGAACGTTGCAGACGAAGACTGTGACATTTTCATTGCACAGAAGTTAGTTCTTTCTTGCAATGCAACTAATCACATGTGCTCTATGCACATCGGAATGAGTTATTGCATTGTAAAGTGATAGCTCATGTTTTCTCGTCTGTGCACAAATTAGTTGTAGATTGGAAATGCACGGGAAAGCACTTCTGTTTTGTCTTTTCATTGCACATTGCACAGAGGAAAATGTTTTTGTGTGCATTATAGTAGAATGGCTATTGTAATAACTACCCTTCAATATAAAAAGGACTAGTTTAGTGTGCAATTGCAATTCGAAAGCACAATATATAATGCAATAGGAAAAGCATGTTATCTGTTTTCATCGCACAGAAGTTAGTTCTTTCTTGCAATGCAACTATCTGCTCCATGCACATCGGAATGGTTATTGCATTGTAAAGCAACAGCTAATGCAACAATTTCTCGTTATCACACGAATGCAACATCTAAAAGCAATGATTTTACTTCAGTTATTTCTTAACAAGTTATAGGTAGTATGTAGTTCTATCGTGCATTAAAGTAGAATGGCTATTGCAATAATTACCCTTCAGTACAAAAAGGACTAGTTTAGTGTGCAATTGCTATGCGAAAGCAGGTTACACTCTATTTCGATAGTCAATTTAGACGTTAATTATAAATAACTTTTCAACTACATGTCAACTAACTCTCATTAGTGTATTAGTATATTATAGTAGACTGTCGGTAGACTGGTAGGTTGTGGTTAGGTGTTAGGCTATGGGTTAGGAGATCAAGTTTACTTGTAGTTGCCAAGTTACTTATAGTCAGTTGAATGTCTGTTGGGGGACCAACAAAATAAAGTGTTAGCAGATATAGTATTAAGCTGACAGTCTACTAATAGTCTAATGACAGTTAGTTGACATGTAGTTAGTTACTTATAGTTAGTAGAGTTACTTATAGTTAGTAGAATGTCTAAAGTGGACTATCGAAATAAAGTGTTACCCTTTTGTTTGATTTGTTCATTGCAAACAGCTGAAAGTCTGTAAATTTCTCCAACCTGATTTGCCATGGAGGTTTAATAATTTCAACTACAACTAGCCCCATTTCCAGACAAATTGGGACATTTTGGAAAATGCAATTAAATCAAGAATCTCTGATTTGTTGATACTCTTTATACTCTTAGTTAATGCTTTGCATATTTTAAATGGTTTCACTGAGAACTGTATTTTGTTAATATAGACTAATTTTACCAGTGTCACATCACCTTTCCTTTTAATTGCACTTTTTAATCATTTGGGAATTGTTGCAAGAGGAATTTTTGCCCGATTTCTCGCCTGACACAAAACAGCTCATCAATAATCTGTGGTCAGCTCTGTCTGATTCAACTTTTCACGATGGGCCATACATTTTCAATAAGAGACATGTCTGAACTGCATGCAGACCAGTCAAGCACATCCACTCTATGGTGTAGCGTCTCTACAAAACCACTCTATTGCAGCATGTGTAGTATGAGGCCTGGTATTGTCTTGCTTCCCAGGATAGATTTCATTTTGATGGCAGTATATTTCTCTTTACAATCCCAATATACACCTCCACGACAATGGTACCTTCAGTTCACACATTTGGAAGTCACCCATGCCGTTTGCAGTAACGCATGTTTTCTTTGGCACCTGTTGCCAATGCTGCACCTTTCAACTTTGGGGCTGAGAACCCGATGTCCGTGATGTGGACTCATCTGAGTACACATTTCCACTGACTTTTGGGTCATCTGAGATGAGAGAAATCAAAGAACATTGAATTGATGTGTAGCTTTCTCCTAACAGAGATTCAAGTGGTAACAGAGATTCAAGTTGAATTTTTTGTTTCAGAAGCAGACTGTTACGTGACAATGTTTTTTTTTTTCTTCTTCTTTTTTTTTAAGAAATCCCAAGCCAATGTGGCTATTTTTAACACAGTAGCATTTTGGTTCCTCTTACTATGAGGCTTGAAGGTCAGTCACGAACATTCAACAAAGTTGTCCTGCCTTGCCTTACACAGCCTGAGATTTCTCTGGATTCCCTGAATCTTTTCTCAATATTATGTATATTAATGGTGAAAGACCTAAATCCTTTGCAATCCTGATTTTTTAATTGTTTGACAATTCTCTTATGAAATTTGGCACAAATCAGTGCGCCATTTGCTTTCAAATCGCCATTTTGCCTTGTCCACACAGACACAGGTATTTTTTATAACCAGAGTTTTCCTCCTGCATTTAAAAAAAAATCCTGTCAAAATGAAAACGCAAAAACACGCTATCAAGCACTGTCAAGAGCATGCTACACCAGCAGGCGGCAATATAACCCTAACAGTAAAGCTGCGTTGGCCAATCAGAAGCCGAACAAAAAGTTATTACAGGTTCCGGTAGGTGGATAACGGCGAAGCGCGGGCCCACACTCTGACTGCGCAAGGCAAAAACCCTGGTTTTACTGTCTACACGACAACACTAGCTGCGTTTCCATTACCCTTCAATTTGCGCAAATTGAAATTGCGAAATGAAAATACGCTCAATAGAAACACTTCAATTTCGCAAAAACTCCCGTTTATCGCAAAAAAGTTTTTACGGTTTTCAGGCAATTTGAAAATGGATTTTTTTGCAAAACTGCAATGGAAACGGGTTTTGCGACACCACATCTCCTTCCATTAATAATAATAATGTCTAGTGCGGTGCATGGCTGTGATATACAGTAGGTTACAAATCTACCAACGTCCGTTGCCATGATTTTTGGAATGACTTATCGCGAGGGAAAAAAAGACGTTTTAGTCGCATAACATCGGTTAATGGAAACACCATCATTTCGCAATCGTTTTTTAACGACATTTGGAAATCATCGCAAAAGTTTTGCGCAAATATGTAACGGAAATGCGCCTACTGTAACCGGCGTTTCTGAAAATCCTCACCCTGGCAGGGGTTTTCAAAAATGTTCGGTTTCAGTGTCCTAAAGCTGCGTTTCCGTGTGGACGAACGGCCGAACCGCGTAAAAAAAGTCAAGGTTATAAAAATTCACGTGTTCATGTGGACAAGGCCAAAGACTGAGCCTTTAGTGGATGTTCCTTTTACACCGAATCCCGATGCCCTCACCTATTACCAATTCACCTGCTGATTGCGGACTGTTTCAA
Source organism: Cyprinella lutrensis (assembly GCA_027497675.1). Taxonomy (NCBI): domain Eukaryota; kingdom Metazoa; phylum Chordata; class Actinopteri; order Cypriniformes; family Leuciscidae; genus Cyprinella; species Cyprinella lutrensis. The sequence goes on along the minus strand of JAOTRC010000016.1, from coordinate 14,963,781 downwards.
AAGAGTTTAACTTGGAAATTCTGTAATCTTTTCACTTTCAATGTGCCTCTCTCTCAACTTTGTTGGGGTGTGTTGCAGCCATCAAAATCCAACTTTGTTTACATTCATATTCATATAACACAATGTTTTTGTCTGTTACTATAGTCACTGTGTCAGATTACGTGATTTTGACTCCTAAAATCTTGTCGTCTCGTGGACAAGAAACCTGAAACATCATCGAGAAGGCGAAACTAGTGGCGAGTGACTTCCGGAAACGAACATAAACAAACAATGTATGAAGCGGTGAGTGTTGTATTGGCTGTCCTGTGTTCAGAAAAAAAGTAAAAAAAGAAAGAAAACCCATCAATGGACACGACCCTGAATTGCTCGAAGAGGACAATCTGGGCTGTCAATCCTCCAAAGAGAACTTGAGGTAAAATATTGTTTTCTTATATATTGTTACTTTTAGTTCTAACATTAGTACCATCGTCTCTCTTTCATTTCATCATTTTTGAAAGTTGCGTACGGAAAAGCTTGTGCCCCTAATGGTCAACCTCATACATGTGACGGAACCCGTCGTGGACGACCGTCAAAAAAATTAAACATGCTAGTCTTTTTGACGTGATGTCGTGAAGCATCGCAGACGCGACATAGGTTGCCGCCCACTTTGACATACTAAACAAGATGATACGATCGAATCTTGCGTCCCGAAACCCGTTGTCGTTTATGAATCCCCACGACACCCTACGTCAAACGGACTTTGCCAAAATCGGGCTAAAATTGTGTAATCTGAACCAGACATAAATGAAACTAATAAGGTCGTCATAGTGCAAGTCACCAACCTGGATTCTTAGAAGAGTGTTTTTTGGGTTCAGTAAGCTGGTAAGCTTTGGCTGACTGTTAACTTTTGGCAGAATTCCAGCAAGGCTTCTTCCCTTAATCCTTAAGCTTTTACAAAGAGTTTGAGGGGGGAAAAAGAGCAAGAGGTGTAAAATGTGTAAACCTGCTGTCACTGCAGCACCTGTTTCATGTCACAGCTGTGTGAGTAAAGGCAACAACGATTGATAGTGGGGATTTCAGTTTCTCCTGACCCGGATCAGGGTTACTAAGACAAAGAGACTGCTTCCTTGTTTCTCTTTCATGTCTTACTCACTTTCTCTACCAACTGTTTTCAAACAAACCAGGACCTTGAGGGCGATTGACCATTTCTGCGTTTACGCTCCCATTAGGCTGACAGGAGAAACCACTTTTCAGCTTCTGAACAAGGATCTGTTTAAACATGTAATGAAGCAGGTGTTTAGTGTAGAGCAATGCTGAGATTTTTGAAGCCCCCTCAGGTGCAATGACACCTATGACTGAAACATCTTCTGAACATAAACTGGGACAACCATCTCCTTCCTATTATGAATCACTTCTTTCTATTCATACTTACTTACCACTCATGTCAACTTTTTAATGCCAACTATTTGGAAACACTTTACTTGAAGTGGTGTACATAAGACTAACATGACATCTTCATCATCATGACATGACATGTTATGAATATTAAGGAAGTTTTATGCATGTTTATGAGAACTATCATTAAGTGTCAATTCGCTCAATTATGACATTTTAATGCAAATATTACATTGTTTGAGATGTCTTTGTTATGACACCTTGACACAAACCAATACATCATAACCTGTCCGTGTCTTTGTCATGACAACTTGACATTACTAAGACAACACAACCTGTCATAAACATGACATAGCAGGTTAATTATCAAACTTAAGAAACCACCTAGCTTTATTGGTTAACATTACATTAAACTGTCAGGTTGGTTTTGACATTGGCTGTCATGAAGCCATTATAACTTTTTAATAACAAATTTAATTAGTACCACTGTAGTTGAGGTCACAAAAAATATTTTGACAGTCAATGTCAAAGCCAACCACATAACAGTTGACAAGTTGTCATGACAAAGACACTGACAGGTTGTGATGTATTGGTTTATGTCCAGGTGTCATAACAAAGACATCTTAAACAATGTCATATTTGCATTCAAAGTGTCATTATTGAGCGAAAGACACTTAATGACAGTTGTAATAAACATGCATAAACCTTACTTCATATTCAAGACAAATGTTATGGTTATGAAGGTGTCATGTCAGTCTTATGCACACCCCTTCAAGTAAAGTGTCACCAACTATTTTACTACATTACCTACTATTTTGTGAAATAGATGCCTTTATTCTAAAACATATTTCAAATACTTATAAATGCTATACATAAGCCCTATTCTGGCAGGATTAGTTTAGATTTTAATGTTCTATTACAGTAGTTTAAGGGTAGATGGTGTAGTGTAATTTTACCACAAGCATCTGTAATATTAATACCGAATATGCATTGGATAAGAAATCTCAGTATAGCTTGATGGTAACTTGATTTACGCAAAGTCATCATGTGCGTATTACGTTACTTCCTAATCATAAAGCATCACCTGTACTAGGAAATCTGTACAATACTATCCCTGGACCATATTAGTAAACATTAACTATGTAAAACAGTTAGATCCTGACAAACAAGTTATTAATTTATTAATTATATTCTGATTGGATTCTCTTGGTAATAAGTACTTATCTGAAGGTAAAGGAAGTTTTGTCTCCAACAAGTGCTTTCAACCTTCTTTTTAATCTGAATTGCATGTGGAAAACACTTGAGGTCTGCCACAGACTTGTCCCACCATCAAGATCACAACTGAATGCTTCTTCAAGCCCCTCATACTTGAAAAACCATGGAAAACTATTTTTAAACAGGAAATGATGGAATATTTACGTACATATGTACAGCTACAGTATATTTGCACAGCAACACCTGAGGTAATTTTTCCAGACAGTTTTACAGAACGTAAAAGTCGTCATAATCTTTATTAACATTGTCCGTAATGACTACTGAGATTACACATTCAGACAGGACTAAAATCACTGAGATGCTCTGGAATTACTTTACCTCTCCTCTCCATGTCAAACTAATCCTGTCTGATTATGGTTCATATGCCATATGAACTTACCACATTGCAGGTTTAATTCCGAGAAAGAGTCCATCATTAAAAAAAAAAAAGATGTATTTAGCATTATATTCAATTCTATGTAATAAACTAATCTAAAAACCAAATAAATGCACCTAAAACCAAATAATTTGCACAGTATGCATACTACATGCACCAATAATAACAGTAGTATGGTTTTACGCTTTTCTGGAGCATTCAATACACTGAAAAATAATTGGTTCCAGATAATTCCCTTGTTATTTCAAAGTATAACTAAAGTCTAAAAGTTACATCAGAAAGAAAGCATTCTCCAATATAGATATGTAGGAAGCACAAGCTTGACGGACAGTCAATTGACGCACAATTACGTTTCTTGAGTCCTTTGCTTTTACAGAAGTCAGTGTACCGTTACTAACTAACAGTTAATCTCACATCCTGAAACAGGTCCGACCTGCATGACTTACCCTAAACAGCCTCAGTACATCAACCGCTCACACAGGAAACAGACAACTTCACAGAGGCTCATTTCTTATCTTTCCACTTAAGAAATCCCTCGTCCTACACTTTTTCCAATAGACCGTGTCCAATGTTCTGATGTAATTTTGTATGTGCACATGAGAGGCGGGTATATTATGAGGATTGCATGAGGATTAGACCCTCTTGTACTGTTACAAAGCATTAATAACAAGGCTCGTGAGTTGTTATTACACCTTTATAACACAAGAAGTATCACAGAGAGGTTGTAGTTGCAATGAAAGTGTTAACTGATATAAAAAACGTTTATATATATATGGAAAGAGAAGATTTTTAAGCTCAGTTAAAACTGTCATGTCAGCTACGACTTCTGTGTGCGTGATTAAGTGTATAATCAGCAGTTCACTTTACAATAGGTTTAAAATGCCTGGAATTTTTTCGTCGTTTTTTTATCTGTTGTGGTCAGTTTCATTTCAGTTTATTTCCGATGACATGGGACATCCCCTGAGCGGGCAGTCGTCTGCTTGCATAGACTTATACTGAACAGTTTGAGTAATCACCAAGTCAAACAGAAAAGAAGGGGAGAGCCCTGTGCATTGCAGATTACAGAGACATTGCTGAGAAACCTCACAAGAGCCTCACAAGTTTACTGCTGAGAATGTTTCTACCCTGCAAATGTTTGCTAACCTTTTCTGGTAACACTTTACCATACGGGTGCACTAATATGCATTAATTCATGCTTAACTAATGCACATATAATCATGAGTTAATGTATAATTAATGAAGAACTAAGCCATTAATTAATTATTACTGCATTTGCAACTAATAAAGAGTCTATATGATTAATAGATTAAGTAATACATGAATTGCTATTAATTCAATGTGTTATTGTGTATTAATTCCTTAATAACATATTTTATTTACTAATAGTGTAAATTAATGTGTTAATTACCACAATTAGTCCGAGCTAAGCACTTCAACTTCCAGTTGTCTGCTTTAATTAATCATTAGCGAATGGTTTGCAAAGGTATCATTATGTTATGACTTTACTTGTTGGGACACATCATTATTAACTAGTAGTAATTTGCACATGAATTTGCACTAATTAATCATTAATGCATATTAGTGTACCTGTTATATTATCTGGAAGTTGAAATACAAGGCTTTGGGTCATTCTGGTAATTGATATATTAATTAACACTATTAGTTAAAAAAATAGTTATTATGGAATGAATCCACAATTACATATTTGATTAATAACAATTCATGTATGAACCAATACATTAACCTTACAGACTCTTAATTAGTTCCTAATGTGGGAATCATTAATAAATAGCTTAGGTAATCCTTAGTTACACATTAATACGGTATTGTAAAGTGTTACCTATTTTCTCACTGTGACTGTTGTTTCTTTCCTGCAAACATTTATAATCAAATGTATCCCTGCGTGGTGCTAGTTACACGGAGTATATTATATCAAAAATGCTTCTGATCTAATTGTATTTTCAAGAAAATAGATACAATTTACATGTCTCTGAGTGTGTGCATTCTTGCCTTACAAGCCTTGAGCTGGTGGGCTGTACTATCCTCTAAAAGGTGGGGATGGTATGCCGAGGCTGGTGGGAAAATCAGTCACCCACTTCCACCCTCTCTATCAGGTAGACAGGTTACTGTTGAGTGGCCATCCCTCACCCATATTCTTTACCTCTGATATTATCTCTCACACATACACATTCCTTCTGCATGCACCGTACACACCAACTCCAGCCTGACTGTGTAGGAAGCACATTTTTGTAATGTTGGGAAAATACTTTTTTCCCTGAGAGCGTGAGAGAGTTGTGAACAGATAAAGGCAGAGAGAGGTAAACGACAAGCCATGACATAACTACATGCAGGCATGAGGTAAATCAAACTTTTATTTATTTAGCACAATAAAAGCAACAGTAGTTGCTGTACAACAGGATATCCTCTTAACTGTCACCCCCCTTTTTTGAATAGACATGGAAATACACATTTCGCACTTAAATGGTTGTAATATAGACGTAAAATTGGTCGTTTTAAAGAAGACATTTGGCAGATTTTTGTCAACGTGAAATAAATTAAGAAAGTGAAACAGAAAATATATAGAAGTTTGAGTTTATGGAAATGTACAATTTAAAAAAAAAATAATTCAGATTTTATATAAAATATATATTTTCAAAACCTGGGCTTCTCTAAAACTGCAGAAAAATAAAAGCCAAAAATCTGAACAAGTTTTATTTATTTTTTTAGGTTGATATTTCAAAAAATGAGCTTTCAGTAAGATTTTTTTTGGGCGCAGTACCAAACTTTTTCACTAGGGCACAACCAGATTCCATTACTGCCCATATAAGGGCGCCTCCATTTCCATGAGTGATCTGAACCATCATTTACACAATTTTCATAGAATTTATAAAATAGAGATCCTATTCAGAAGTAGTATGGGAAGTCTGGCAGATTTTGATATGAATTCAACCTCTAAGAAACACATGCAAAGAATACGCATGTGCGTTATAGTTTCCTGCCACTTCACAAATGTTGAATTTATTATTTTTTTCTTAATATTTAAAACATTTTCAAACCCTTTTTGTCTAAAATAATTGAATGGATACAATCTTTTGAACTCT
>JAOTRC010000016.1:14933973-14947891 GCA_027497675.1 Cyprinella lutrensis | reverse complement strand
ATGTCTATTGTTCCAAATATGACAATAACTCATTTTGACCAAAATTGAAGTTAAGGTCTATTGCCTTTGCACGGCAGTGTACCAGCAGTAGTTTAGACTATAGTATAAAAGTACTACAATACTTACAGTAAAATGTACAGTGGTACCGACTACAGTATGGAAAGAGTTCGGTAGCCTACCATGGTCTACCGTATTAAAATGTAACGCATATGCAATTAAAGTATCTTATTAAAAATTAAATTATCTATATAGCTTAATAGTACTTACACAGGAAGCCGATCCGACACTAATAGCATGAGCTGCCGGGAGAACATGAAGGACAGCATTCAGAAATGGTTTTGACAAACACGTCCACATCCTCCCTTTAATGAATATAATGTGGATGTTATGACACAGGGGCTTACGATGTAGCCTGGAGGAATGATGTCACAGAATAACCCTGTTGTTTAAGCAAGAATCTTTGAGAGGTGATTCAGAATCCACAGGCCACGCCCCCATCCATCTGTCCTCTAATTAACTGTCTCTTCCGTTCATTACAACTCTTCCTGTCATTTATGTCCGATGCAAACCAGTTGAAAAGGGAGACTTTAAAAGGGTTGTCGTGTACTTTACACTATATGGGAAACAAATATGGACATTTTTAAGATAAATAAGGAGTTGTATGAAGATACACTGTATGTGTATGTCATTACATGTTTCAAAGCAGCATATATCCAAAGAATAAAATATAGAATATTCAATTATTATAAATAATGTCAATTGTAACTGCACTAAAGCCAAAAGAAATTAAGAAATTATAAGGAGATATTAAAGTGTGAAATTATAAAGTCATTAATGTTTCCGAATAATGTTATAAATTATAACTTATTTTTTATAAACTATTTATGAAATATGCTTCATGAAAATGCCTGAAATGTCAGTGTGTTTGATAAATATATTTAATAATTCACTTCATTTCTGATAAAGTACTCATGCATGGATTCACTAAGATTCACTAAGGGAAGCAAAAAGTGGTTACAATTGGTTACATTTAGCCTCAGCTTAAGCTGGAAGACACTGAAGACACACCTCGTATATATGGCAGAGGAAACACGGAGAACTGAAAATACTCAAAACAAGAGTCCCCAAACAGAAACAGAGAAACTGTGACAATTACAATAAAATGTAATAATGTCAAACAATCTGACTGTTAAATTAACTTGGAATACAGTACTATGTGAACCCCAAGATTTATATAATAAAGTATATAAAGTACTGTGGTATTCCTGTTCAAGTGTTCAAGTACTGATCCTGAGGTATACCATAGTATTTGTTTTAAGAGATAAAACATGAAATACATAGAAAACTTTAACATGCATCAGAAAGCAGAACATCAAAATATTATGGAAGCTTGTTTCCGCCACTGAATATAAAAATAAAATAAATAATTGTGACTTCTCACAATTCTGACTTTTTTTCTCACAATTGCAAGTTTATATCTCGCAGTTCTGACTATTTCTTAGAATTGCGAGATAAAAAGTCAGAATTACGTGATATAAAGTCACAATTGCGAGTTATAAAGTCAGAGTTGCGAGTTGTAAAGTCAGAGTTGCGAGATATAAAGTCAGAATTGCAAGATATAAAGTCAGAATTGCGTGATATAGTCGCAATTTCATGTTATAAAGTCAGAATTGTGAGATATAAAGTCAGAATTGCATGATATAAAGTCAGAACTGTGAGATATAAAGTCAGAATTGCGTGATAAAAAGTCAGAATTGCGAGATATAAAGTCAGAATTGGGTGATATAAAGTCGTAATTGTGAGAAAAAAAGACAGAAGTGCAACTTTTTATTTCACAATTCTGACTTTTTTCTCACAATTGCGAGTTTAGATCTCACAATTCTGACTTTATGAGACATAATTGTGAGTTTATATGACGAAATTCTGTCAGAATTGTGAGATGTAAACTCCCAATTGCAAATTATCAGGCCAATTCTACTTTTTTCCCCCTCAGAATAGTTTAAATCTCACAATTCTGACTTTATATCATGCATTTCTGACTTTATAACACGCAATTGCAACTTTGTATCTAGCAATTCTGACTTTATAACTGGCAATTCTGACTTTATAACTCACAATTCTGACATTATATCTAGCAATTGCGACTTTATATAATGCAATTCTGACTTTATATCACGCAATTCTGACTTTATAACTCGCAATTCTGACTTTATATCTCGCAATTGCGACTTTATATCACAGAATTCTGACTTTATATCACACAATTCTGACTTTATAACTCGCAATTCTGACTTTATATCTCGTAATTGCGACTTTATATCACAGAATTCTGACTTTATATCATGCAATTCTGACTTTATAACTCGCAATTCGGACTTTATATCTCACAATTGCGACTTTATATCACGGAATTCTGACTTTATATATCGCAATTCTGAGAAAAAAAGTCAGAATTGTGAGATAAAAAGTCACAATTACCTTTTATATTTTTCATTCTATGGCAGAAAAAAGCTTCCATAAAATATAGTCAGAAAAACATCACAAAATTACCCAACTTAATAGATAGAGAGCTGTGATGTGACGCCAACTGCTTTAACAACACGTGCAGATACACACTCAAGCATACAGACACATCTCATTTTCAGAGCAGTGGGGAGGATAGGAAATTCAGAGATGATGACACTATGAAACCGCAGATGCGATGCTTCACTGTAGTTTTGGGATGGGCTGGGTCTCAGCACTCTATTTAAAGATCGTCCTGACCTCAGAACCTAGTTTAAAAGCGCTGTGCAGAATTACATCAGACCAAAGTCTTTTTTTTTTCAACCAAACATATTTAATTTGTCTGTCTAATTTGGCCACACTTTGCTTTCTCTTTCAGATTTGAACAAACTGATCACTTCCTCCTTCCTATTTTTTCCAATATCTCACAGGGAGAGCTGGGTGTTGGAAACAGAGAGGTCAATGGGATCATAGTGGGTTGTCAGGGTGTTTTGATCAAGTCAAACAGATGGAAAACATGAACATAGAAATGTTTGCACATCAAAGACATATTTAATTTAATATTTAATCATAATTTGATCACACATAATACATCTGGATGAAATGATCAAAGCAATTCAAGCATCTGGTTCTCTCTTGTGCAAATATTCCCTGCAGTCATTCATGCAGCACTTCTCTTCACGGAGCTTTTGTCTAACTGTCCTGTTTAGAGGTGAGTGCAGGGAAAATCCTTCATTCATTTCTCTAGGAGCCTTTGAACGCTCCCACAAGAGCGCTAAATATTTACTTGAGGTGCCTCTGTTTGTTTAAAGTTGGGAGACGCAGCAGAGAAGCTGAAGGGCCTAATCGGGGGGGAACTTGAGACAAAACACCTCTTTGGTTATGATGACTGCCAGACCACCAGGTTGGTCTCGGCTGTCTTCCTTTTGAGGGACGTCATCTCTTTGCCTCCTTTTGAGGGCATGAGGAAGTGTAGACAACAGGCCTGCATTAACACATCTCTCTCTTTTGAAGGAATAAGACTGGTCTTAAGATTATATATTTCACAATCCCGGTATGGATTCCACACAACATGAAGTGTAAATATTGCATACATCCAATTATGTTAGTCATACTGTACATCCAGGAAGCTCTTAAAGTACTTAATTTCGATACAGGGATATTTCAAACATTACTGTGGGTCAAGGAGTTGAAGAGGACGTTTGCAATGCCAAGATCATGCGATTCAACAGAAGTCTATTCATTAACTAAAATATGAAGACATCAAGTGCCTATGACAAATTAAGTAAAGGAATAATTGGAGTAATAATAACATCTAATCCCTAACCTAACCCTAACCCTTACCTAACCCTGACCCTAGCTGTCAACACTTTTAAACTCAATCTAATTCTAAGTCAACAACCAACAAAATTGACTTCAATTATTTTCTTAATACATTGCTGGTCTTATAGATCTTTGGGGAGTGTCATATTTATTTTTGACAAGAATAGAAACAGGACTGTGAGGGATAGAAGTACAGTGTGTTCAACAGAGTGTGCTGTTGTTTTACAACATGCCAATTTCTCAGCTGATAAAGTCTTTACAAAAAACTTTCAGTAGACAAAAACCCCTTAACATTACATGTGATCTAGGAGTTGTATATGGTGCTTGCCATTGTAAAGATTGTAAATATATATTGTAAATAGACCGAGACCATAGAGGGTCGAGTCCGAGTCGAGACCGAGACCAAAGAGAGTCGAGTCCGAGTCCAAAGAGAGTCGAGTCCAAGTTGAGATTGAGACCATAGAGGTCGAGTCCGAGTTGAGACAGCTACCATAGAAGGTCGAGTCTGAGTCGATACAGAGACCATAGAGGTCGAGTCCGAGTCGAATTCGAGACTATAGAGGTCGAGTCTGAGTCCACACCGAGACCATAGAGGTCGAGTCCGAGTCAAGACTGAAACCAAAGGGGGTAAAGTCCGAGTCGAGACAGAGACCATAGAGGTCGAGTCCGAGTCGAGACGAAGACCATAGAGGGTAGAGTCCGAGTCGAGACAGAGACCATAGAGGTCGAGTCCGAGTCAAGACCAAGACCATAGAGTCGAGACCGAGGCCGAGACCATAGAGGGTCGAATCCGAGTTGAGACCGAGACCATAGAGGGTCAAGTCCGAGTCGAGACTGAGATCAAAGAGAGTCGAGGCCGAGTCGAGACTGAGTCCAAAGAGAGTCAAGTCCGAGTCGAGACCGAGACCATAGAGGGTCGAGACCGAGACCAAAGAGAGTCGAGTCCGAGTCCAAGTTGAGACTGAGACCATAGAGGTCGAGTCCGTGTTGAGACAGCGACCATAGAGGGTCGAGTCTGAGTCGAGACAGAGACCATAGAGGTCGAGTCCGAGTCGAATCCGAGACCATAGAGGTCGAGTCCGAGTCCAGACCGAGACCAACGAGGGTCAAGTCTGAGTCGAGACCGAGACAATAGAGGTCGAGTCTGAGTCAAGCCTGAGACCAAAGAGGGTAAAGTCTGAGTCGAGACAGAGACCATAGAGGTCGAGTCCGAGTCGAGACCAAGACCATAGAGGGTTGAGTCCGAGTCGAGACAGAGATCATAGAGGGTCGAGTCCGAGTTGAGACCGAGACCATAGAGGTCGAGTCCGAGTTGAGACCGAGACCATAGAGGTCGAGTCCGAGTCGAGACCGAGACCATAGAGGGTCGAGTCCGAGTCGAGACAGAGACCATAGAGGTCAAGCCCCAGTCGAGACCGAGACCATAGAGGGTCGAGTCCGAGTCGAGACCGAGACCATAGAAGTCGAGTATGAGTCGAGACCAAGACCATAGAGGGTTGAGTCCGAGTTGAGACAGAGACCATAGAGGTCGAGCCCGAGAGCCATAGAGTCTGGGTCAGGCTGTGCCGCATCAAGTATTCCACAAAAATAGTATTCAAGTAGCAAAACAATAGCATTCCAAAAAAGGAGAACAAGTGATCCAATCTTCTCAATCTTTATTATTAATGTTTCTTCTGAACTGTTCCTCTGAAGTTGAACATTCCTTTCTGTAGGCCTACATGATTGGATCTTCATGAGCTGTCTTTCTGACAGTTGAAGTTCATTTTACAAACTTTCTTTGTCTTTTCCTTATAACACATCTTTGTGTTACTTATATTTGCTCATGTCCTTTTTATTTTCCTTATACAACACATTAATGATATTAAATGTTTTTGGAAGGCACATTTTCTTTTATTATAATTAGAAATTTATCAGTCACAGTAAAGACATGGTTCTTTTGGACTTCAAATTCAGGAAAGAATCCTAAATTCAATTTATCAGTTTCCACATCAAAAAATTAAGCAGCACAACTCTTTTCTACATTGATAATAATAATTGTTTATTGAGCACCAATTAAGAAGTGTTTGACTGATTTCTTAAGGATCATGTGACACTGAAAACTTTTGGTATGGCTGTTTAAAATTCAGCTTTGCCAACACAGGAAAGTTATTAACAAATAAAACAGATTTTTTTTACAATGTAAAACTATTTACTATATTTTTGTTCAAATAAATGCAGCCTTGCTGAGCATAAGATACTTTTTTCAAAAACATTTAAAAAATCCAAGCGACTGCAAACTTTCGAAAGGTAGTGTTCTTAAGCCAGGTATACATCTCTGCTAATCATCTACAGAGTAACCAGAGCAAATCGTGTCTAATTCTCGGATAGTTTTCATGACAATCATGTTCCAAGTTCATGCATCAAGGTTTTCTGCCTGTTATTATCTAGACTCTCAGACCTCACCAGTAACTGCTGAGTTCACCACAATGGGACAGTTAATCAGAGACCGACACACATAGTGATTCAGCATCAACGGAAAACTGCTCCGTCCCTCACTGTTCTCAAATGTTTAACAGTGAACTAATCAAATATTTAACAGACAACAACAATCTGGCAAATGAGAGAACAAGACGCTTCACTCAACGGGTTCAGTATGTAATAGTAATACACAGTTCTATTTGCACAAGGCCCTTTGTACCACATTACAGAGATGTATCAGATGGTAATAGTATTGCAAGGTATTTTGATATATACCATGGTAATGAATGGCTGCCATACCTGGGTGTTTACAAAGAATACCATGATGTACATACAAAAAAGACAACAACATGTTATAACCATGCCATTATATAATGTTTAAAACAATGTCATACTTTAAGTATTTTCTTTATTGTCCTCATTAGTGAGAACTGCATGGAGAAAAAATTAAATTCACATTGGTACAGTGGAAAGAGTGTTATATTGGAAAAATACCCAAGTGATTAAAAAAAAATGAACAAAAGGCTCTACTGTAGAGATACTTGCATTTACAGTGTCCGTGAACATGTTGTTTCATGGATCAGCAGTTAATTTGATTTGCAGAGCCATTATTGAGGAATGTATTGAATTAATGCATTACAGTATTTGGCCTTAAGAGCTGAGAATTACTCACAGACAATGACTTCAATGGGACTGACTTTGCTCAGTGGCAAGTCTTCTCAGAGCAGCTGACATGAAGTTATTTGCTAGACCGAGTTGTCAGGGCTCCATCCGTATTTTGTGCAAATGAATAGAACAATTCATGTTGACAAGCCTTAACAAGACAAAAATTCAGATATGAAAGCCATTCAGTTCCTGGTCCTTCTCTCTTTTTTCTGTCCTCCCACTCACCTCCTGTTCACTTGTAAAGCACACGGCTCAATTTCTTTATTGTACCTCACACTTTCGTCCTTGCGTATAATCTCTCACACACTGTCATGCTGAGAAGCTCCAAATGTTTATGTCCCATCAGTCTTTTTCTCCTCTGACCCTGCCGAGCCCCCCGCAGAGTGACTTCTGACCTCCCACCTGTTCCTTCCTGTCACTGAGTTTGAAAAATGGGCTTTGGAGGGATCACCCTCAAACAATGGTGTAGATATTTATATATTAATTTTCTGCTTTCAACATTAAATGTTGAAGGAATGAGTCTTAAAACAGGAATTAGCTTTTTAGAGCATTTACATGCACTTATGAGTCTATCATCATTTACATATCTTGAAAAAAGCGGATACTGAAAAGTGGTAAATGGTACAGAGATTTCTGGGATATTAAACGTCATCATACCGAACAAGTAAACTCCGCTTTTTCAGCCACATTGTGTTTATGCTCGCACTCTTGCAAACTATTCTAACTCGAACTTTACAACTTGTCGATTGAGTTGTCAGAAGCTGAGTGATAGTGACATCACATCAAAGTGACCGTGGTGTAGTTTGTTTATCGGCTAACTTTAGCTTTTTACTTCGGGCGATAGTATTTTGGCTTCAAAATTCATAAAATTTGTGCTCATTTGTGATCTTCCAGCCCGATCTCATCCTTTAGCGTCATATAGAACGCTACATGACAAAACGGCGAAATACTACGCACATGGCACCCTTTATCGTTAATATAACACGCGAACCCAAGGCGTCATAAATCCTTTAGCGTGAATTTGAGACTACCCTACCCCACACCTAAACCTACCCATCACAGCGCATGTTGTATTAACGATAACAGGTGACATGTACGTAGTATTTTGCCGTTTTGTCATATAGCGTCACCTATATAACGCTAAAGGATGAGAATGCGTTGGATCATCTTGATGAACAAAACGAGTAAGAATCATAAACCTGAACTCAGCATAAGGCTCAGAACCCCAAGATGGTGTATATTAGCACCTACATTGAACAAGTCTACTGTCCCACTGGCAAGCTCATAAGAGAAAAGATATTCATAGGGGGAAGTTTAAAGTTGTTTGTTGCCAATGTAAGGTCCTAGGACATCCAGTAGTCAAAACAAATTCTGTATAGCTTAGTTCATTGAATATTTCACATCAACTCTAAAAAATAATAATCAGATTATCAGCATCTGTAAAGATTCAGTCTGCTCTCTGTGAACTTAATACCAGATATATTCAAAGGACAGAGAGGATTTGAACCAGATCCCTCTCTCAGTGGAGAACAGATAAGACAGACCGCTCTTCTATACAGGCACAAAGAGACAGAGAGAGTAAGACACAGTAAGAAGGAGAAAGACAACACCATGATTCAGCAGAGAACGTCACTTCCTCCATATGGTGGCTGTTCTCCTCAGTGGGACTATGGAAGGGGTAATAAATCGCTCTGTTGAACAGAGAGGAGAGCACTGAAAGAAGCCCTCAGATGGGACACATCAGAATACGTATCTCCTCTTTAGATGTCGGGCCTCAGGAAGATAGAAAGCACTGAAGTCAATATGGCCCTAGGAGATTAGAGAATAATCACATTGAAGTTTCAGTAAAGCCTGGGTAGTCAGTGCTTTGGAGATACACCAAAATTAGTGCTGGTGCTCAGCTGGGATGATCTAGGTACCTTTCAGAACCAGCTCATATTTCTCGTTTGAAAAACGAAATCATGACAATTAAAATATGCACAGCCTAAGTAGTTTTATCAGCTTTAAACATCAGAAGTAACTTAAATCAGAATCTTTACACCATCACAACTGGATTTAATGTAACAGTCAGAAGTGATTTAAAATAGGCTATAGGTAATGTTTGTTTTATTGTATTTTATTATTATTTGAAATGGGGGGCAATAAAGATGTTTGCACTTGGTCAACGTGAACTAGAAAACATGTCAATGATTATCAATGATTTTTTTAGCAGTTGCAGAATCCCCCAATTATTAACTGCAGTACAACTAAAACACTTGTTTTCCACAATTGAAAAGAGCCTAAAATACAATAAAATATAAATATTAGATGGAAAAAACTAGAACTAAAAAACCTAGACGTTGCCTTATTTATGTTATACATAACTAAAACCAAAACTAAATAACTAAAAAGACAAATAGAAATATAAAAAAAAATCAAAAGCACAAATTTATATAAAAATATATTAAAATTACTAAAAACATACTAAAATTACAATTATAACTACAACAAATAACACATATTAAAATAGTATAAAAAATAATACTAAAAATAACACGCTTTATATAACACCTCAATTGTGGAAACAATCGAAAAGCAATTACTTTCAAATTCAATTAACTTATGGCCAAACATGTCAAGAACTGCTTTTACCCATTCAGTCAATGCATTTTTTTTGGCAGTCAATTCATTAAAACAAACTAGCTCATAGAAGTCAATGGTTCACAAATCTAACTGGTCCTGTGAGCTTCACTTCCTTTTAGACAGATCCTTATGACTGTCATTGAAGAAGAAAGAAATCAGACGTTCCCTTAATAACGTTTCGTAACTGTCATTTCTGCTCCGGATCAAGTTTCAGAGTCAAACGTCCAAAACAGCTGTTATCAGATAACAGCTCTAAACAAACATTTGGTTGTACTGCTGCTTAATCTTGTCACCTTCAGTGATGTCATGCCTAAACATTCCGACTCTAAGCACACTGAGACATAAAGGAATTTAAATTTCCTGTTAAAAAAGGAATTTGTGCTGTCTGGTTTATTATGGTGACCAGTCAAGTCCTGCTCCTGTGAGTGTCCATTTACTCCAATGTGAAAGATTTCTCTTTAGTTCTCACCCAAACAAACAAATTAAATTGGGCCACTTAATTAACACAAGGTGCTACATGTTGCCTAGGACTATTGGTTTGATTTCCCCTGATGTTCAACAAGTTAAGAAAATTAATAACGGTTAATAACGGTCAATATCTTGACACCAATTAGCGGGTTGGTTAACATGGGTACCTGTTTAACATGGGTGCATTTTTGAGAGTCACTCACAATTTAGATTTTCAAATAAGAAATGGCTGGTTCTGAGAGGTACCAAGACACAGGCACAAGGCACAGATTTTCATCATGAGAGTATAAAAATTTAGGGGTTCAAACGTTTGGTCACACTTTAGTTTGGGGAACTCTTTCTCATTGTTAACTATGACTTTTGCCAATTTGCTAATTTACTGCATATTAATAGGTAGTTGTTGTAGTGGTTAAGTATAGGGTCAAATTAAGTAGATCATTAGGCATTAAAATGTGCTGCTTTCTAATAAACAGCCAATATAATATGAAAGGTAATTAGCTTAATAGTGAATTAAAGTGTTGCTACATTCTTTTTAACCCCCAAATATGATGCTTTTCTGTGGACAACTTTTCAGATGTGAAGTTGTGTTATTTCTCTGTTAACACACTAACCTGTATTGAACCACATAGTTCAGAAAGCAGTGGTTAGAAAAAGGAAAGAGGAATAAATATATTTTAATCACTGATTCTTCAGTTCCTCTGCCTCTGAAAGTCCATGTAATGATGTTGTGCCCCTTACAGTGGAAAAAAAGTGATAAACTCTTCCTGGTCTTATAACTACCTTTGTTTAAAAGGATTAGTTCACTCCAAATTAAAATTTACTGATAATTTAAAAAACTAAATCGTGACTATTAAAAAAAAGTAGTTTTATCAGTCTCGACCCCACATCATCCAAGATGTTCACGTCTTTCTTTGTTCAGTCGAAAAGAACTAAGGAAATTAGGAAAATATTCCAGGATTTTTCTCCATATAGTAGACTTCAATGGGGTACGGTTTGGTCCAAATTGCCAGTCAAGTCAAGACAAATATATTTATATAGCGCTTTTCACAATACAGATTGTATCAAAGCTGCTTCACAGCATCAATCAAGAAAACTTAACAGTGTTTGTTTGTTCATGAAAAAAAAGACAATCAAGTTTGGTAGAGCTGATCAATGGTATGATGGGTCATTTAATTTGAATATCCCCAACTGGGCAAGCCAAAAGCAACATTTGCAAGGAACCAAAAGTCTCCAAGTGACCCGATGGTGTCCTAAAACTCCATCAGATGACCCAATGGAGAAAAAAAAAAAAAAAAAAAAAAACCTAGGGAGAGCCTGGGCTAATGTTTCATCTTGACGTCACGACAAAACAGCTTATGATGACTCGTTTCTAAAACGATTCATTTCATTGACACAGAGTTGACTCTTACTTTTGATGTTTGTGGTCTCACATTTTGAAGTCTGTGAAAGTGTGGGCCACCCTTAAAGTAATTCGGCCAGGTGTTTTCAGTTGGAGAAATGAACTCCCTGTGGGATGGACTATGTGCTTTGTAACTTTGCAGATTGTTTACATGACCAATAGCTATATTAGACACTAAAGGAAAGGTAAAATAAAACAAAACATAATAGGTCCCTTTTAAAATGTCATAACTTGATCTTCCGTTGACTTCTTTCTGGTGATGTATGCCAGACATCTCCAATAATTTTGCCCTCGTAAACGCCAGCAATTTCTTACAATCAAGATCCCATTCAGAACTCCTTCCATTCAATTGACAACCAGTGGATTGAATCCAGTCTTGCACCCAAATTCTTTTTTTCAATAATCAGCTTCACTCGTACTTCGCTACATCACAATATGGAAGAAATGATTTGTCGCCACTTCCATCACAACTTTAAACTTTTTTTTCTTAGCCAAAGACAAAAGAGTTCACCTTTAAGTCTGAACAATATTCAAGTCTCAATACTGTATCTTCTAAATATCACCTATTTGTTTTGTAAAGTCATTCAAAACAAATTCAAAAGTAATTCAAGTATCATTACTGCTTAATGTCAAGTTACTATTCAAATAAATGAGCAATATTAGTAGTAGTAAACCCCACAATCTAAAAGTACATAACCCATGGCCAAAGCACACAAGCCATCTGCTACCATTCCATAGCACATAACAATCAAAACAACGTTCTTAAAAACCTCCAATTGTTTAATACCCGAGCTTTGGATAAGTACCCCGGTGTCCTGTTCAACCGCCCTTTTTCTTTAGTGCATCTCCTAGTCGGTCGTATACAGTTTGGATTTGAATAACTCTTTAGTTTAATATTGCATGTCAGTGTGTAGTTCTTTGTTCATCAGTGTATGTTGTCCTGGCACGCAGTGTGTTGGCAGGGAAACAACACACACTGTTTGTAGTAGCAATGACTCACAAATTAACAGAAGCTGGAAAATGGGCCACTGAGACCAGCCCCATCATGGCTTTTTCAATCCATCTCTTTTCAACCTCCACAGCTGCTGACTTTCAACTGGTTTGACTCACACTCTCAATCTTAGTCTTAAAGATGTAAGCAGTGTGCCAGTGTGTGCTGAAGGTCTAGCTGAATAGAACAGACTATTCAGTGAATTCACACCATTCAATATCTAACCAATATGTCTCTGAATCGCTTTCTTTTCTTTCATTGCGCCCTTTTTCTCAAACCTAATGCGGGACAATGTTGCGGTTTAGAGTCCCCATTTGACCCACAATGGCTGTTCTTTGTTTTCATCAGAGCATTGCCAGTTGTAACTTTCATTTTCATTGCAAATTACATCACTATGACACGCCCCATATGGGAACCGACTGGTCAATGAGAACTAACCTTAAGGCTAAATTCTGTTAACACACAGGTGAATGAATGGAGAGGAGATTTGGAGATTAGGAGATGGGTTACAACTTGATTTTTTGTGTGTCAAAGGGCGTGAGAAAGGGTGGGTGTCTGCCTGTGGCAATGTTATCTCACAATTTTACAAGGTCTAATTTAAAGGAAAATTCAATCCACATTCAGAAGGCGTTTTTCAAATGTGGTTCCTGTAAACAAATAAATGTCAATTTGGCTCCAAAACTTGAAAAGTAAACAAGAGGAACCTGTTTCACACCACAAACAAGCCAACCATATTTATTTCTGTGGACATATTAACAGTTTACAGCATTTTTGCTGTGCCCATATTATAGTGTTTGTGAGGCTATCAGAGGCTATTTTGCTGAGCCTTATTTTGCCAATTATATTTTTATTAAAACTAACATCATAAAGTATATTATTTTTACTTTGAGCAATGATGGAGCTATACTTTTCTTTGAAATGTAACATTTAAATGTAATGTAACATTGTATTAGTTATAAACAAAGGTTTATTTTAGTTCAGATTAACATTTGAGGGCAGCAAATTCATAATGTCAAAATAAAACCAACGTAATGTGACTTGAAAACATTATAGTCTACTATTCCTGGCAAACTTCCATGGTTACAGTTAGTAGTGTTTGTATTGTAGTGTTGTAGTGTTCAGTAGTGTTGTATCTGTGGACACTGGATAGTTTATTCCAGACCGTTCTCATCCCAAAGCGCCATATACGACGCTTTTGCAAAAGCGCAAATATCGAACGCACATGGCACCCTTTAGCGCCAAATGAGACGCAAAAATATTGGGACCAAAAGCGCCCCCTACAGGGCTCCAGACTAACTTTTTTTACTAGGAGCGCTGTTGCACCTGACTGAAAATTTTAGGAGCGCAAGCAGAAAATTTAGGGGCACACCTTAAATCAGCTTGCAATTCAATTAATCAATTTTCCCCCAAAACAACTGTAATACTGACAAATTCTTTAATAATAAATAGACTTAACATTATGATATGCTGTTTTATTTTAAGTTCACAGG
>JAOTRC010000016.1:14650619-14665455 GCA_027497675.1 Cyprinella lutrensis | reverse complement strand
TACAACTACAAAATATTGGAGAATAATGTAATATATGAATGAAAAATAGCCTATAAAGAACCTTTGTGCCAAACGGGGTCTATATTGTAATTATAGAACCTTTTTTAGCATAAAATGTAATTTGGAGTTGAATAAAGAACCCTATGCTACATATATAGAACCCTTTTTTGTATGTAATAATCCAAGAGTGTATGTAATAATCCAAACAGGGCTTTATTATTATCATTATTGCTGTTTAGATTTCCAAATACCTGCAGTAATCCAACTCTGCCACAAGGATAAGTGTATACGGCTGCTTAGAACCCAATGTGGTCCTAAACACTTTGGTGCAAAATGTCGAAGACCCTTTTTATAAATCTGAACATTGCGGATTTTATTGTATAGACAATATCAAATATGTGCGCACGTTTTATAAATAAGGCCCTTGATGTCCACATGACACTAATGCAGATTAAACAAAAACAGAGTGAATATGAAAACAAGGCTTTATTTCAAAGGGCATTGAACCTGGTGGAACTTTTAGGGAACATCTCCCATGTACACTTACCCTATACAAAGACTGACTGTTTATTGTGAGAAATAAATTGTAATACAGTCCCTTCTCTAGTATTAAAACATTCTCATTTGCTTGATGGTCAAATGACAAGTTTTCATGTTACATTTTGGTAGTATAGAGTAGATGTGTAGCCAGGAATGCACAACATAATTATTCTTATTACTTTCAGGATTTACAAGCCATTGGGTGGTGTTTTCAACATACTTTGCAACCAGAAATTTGAGCGGTATTAATTATCAAGGTCAACTTTCATATTCTGGAATAAGTCTTTTGTGTAATGACCTATATGGTCCAAAACAATCAATCTGTGGAGCAAAACTTTGATCTGCAGTTTGCTCTTAATAATCATCTATCTTGTAATCGTAGTTGTAGTCCAGTGCATCTGTCAACTCAATCTCTTCTGGTGGGGTTGTGTTCTCTGCAAAGGTTTCCCCAAGGGACCAGGAGTCATACCATGGGGTTGCACTCTCTGTGGTAGAAGGAAGTAAAGTTGTGGTGGTCGTAGTTGTGGTAGGGGGTGTTGTTTTGCTGTCCTGAATTCTTTGCTGCCGTAGGCGGCGGATTCTCATTAGCCGTAATCGACGGAGACGAGCTCTGTTCATGTCCCCACCGTTACCGACTGGAATTTGGTTACTGAATTTAGAATTTGGGATTTGGTTACTGCCACGTGAAAGGTGCTGCCCACCGCCCCTGTTTCCACTGCTCAGCAACCGGATGGGCCTATTGCCGTGGAGAGCCATGATCTGTTTGATGCGGTCCCAGTTAGACTTGTTGAGGTCAAAGTTGCATAGGGTAGCACCTGGGTCAAACCCCACCACACATAGACGGGTGAAGGAAGAGTAGCCTTCTGCTCTGGCAGTTACACGGTACTCACCAGGGTTTAGAAGTCGCCAGTAATCTCCAGATTCACCTAAGAGTAGAAGTCTTTTTCATTGAGACCCTTTAGTAAAAGAAACGGTACAATTTCCAGAACTACAGAAAATATCTCACCTGTCCTGACATCATGGTTGATTCCTTCCACAGAGACAGTGGCGTTGGGAATAGGATTTCCCTCTTTATCCCTCACAACTCCCTTAATGCCACGATGCACCTGAGAAAGAGACCATGGTTAATGCAAGGTTGCGCAGGGCAGTGTTGTAGTAGTCGAGTTTGGAAAAGACAGCACTCAGACTAAAGCCTCAAGTCAGAGTCTAAGATCACATTTGTGGGTGGCAGTGGTTCATGTAGTTTGTCTACAAACCAAAAGGTTGGTGGTTCAATCCCCGGTTCCACCTGACCAAGTGTCGAGGTGTCCGTGAGCAAGACACCTAACCCCAACTGCTCCTGACGAGCTGGATGGCGCCTTGCATGGCTGACACCGCCGTCGGTGTATGAATGGGTGAATGTGAGGCAATATGTAAAGCGCTTTGGTGGCCTTTAGGTCTATGAAAGCGCTATATAAATGCAGTCCATTTACCATTTACCATTTATTTATCGGTTGTTAAAATAGGTATCGGTATCAGCCCAAAAGAATCCTATGATGAATCCCAAATTTGAACTGTGAAGTTGTTTAAAGTCGGTGTGAAAGTCGTTTTTCTTTTCCTTGTCGTGACGTATATCCTAATGAAATGGCTTCTGAAATTAGAAAAAAAACGTAGGGCAGGGCTTGATTTCGTCCTTTGGGAATTGATTGGATCGTTGGAGGTTGGCCATTGCAAACAATATGGAGGCAGATTTGAATGTGATTCTCTGAGAGGTGGTTCACCGATAGCCGCACCTTCATGGGCTCTGGCCGCACCCTTTCGCCATTGCACGTGACCGAAAGAGAAGAGAGGTCGTTTTGATGGGGGAGGGAAGGGTAATGTATTTGATTAAAGATGATAAGGGTACATGAATTAAAAAAAATCATTCAATCATGAAATAAATCATTTATAACAAACACTACAATATTACATTTAAATAGAAGATTTGTCAAATTTGATTTCATGCCGACTTTAAATTTTTACAGTCATCCTGACTAATAATCTGACTTCTAGGTCCCCCTTTTTGAATCGCATTTGATCTCTCTCTCTCTCTCTCCCTCCAGAAGTCCAGCTCAGGTGAGGCCAAACTGCGCATGTGTGTTGCAGTTAAGAGGAAGATTCAGCTGTATTACTGGAAGGACAGAGAATTCCTTGAACTACAGGTTGTCTGAGGCTTGGAAACACAAAAATAGCATATTTTTGATATGTTTGATATACAGGAGGCTAAATCTTGTTTGGTCACTGCTGCAGGGAGATTTTTCCGCTCCAGACATTCCCAAATCCATGGCTTGGTGTGAGAACTCAATATGCGTGGGTTTCAAACGAGACTACTATCTGATCCGGGTAAGGAGAAATAAATAATGCAGCTCTGCTTATATTTAGATATTTAGTGTCCTCTGCAATTTTGACTGAAGTTCATCTGTTATAGCTGATGTATAGTGAATATAGACTAGATTGCTCTCCTATAACCTGCTGCTTAATATAATGTGTGTATATCATATGTGATATATTCAGCTCTTCTTATATATATATTACGGGTATTAACTTGCATTAGGTGGTGGTTGTTGTTTTTTGTATCATATGACTTTAATCAAATGACTTTTCTCTTTTCTCTTCAGATGGATGGGCGTGGCTCAGTCAAGGAACTGTTCCCCACTGGGAAACAGCTGGAACCGTTGGTGGCCCCATTGGCTGATGGGAAGGTTGCAGTGGGCCAGGATGACCTCACTGTTGTTTTGAACGAAGAAGGCGTCTGCACTCAGAAATGTGCCCTTAACTGGACGGACATTCCTGTTGCAATGGGTATGATCTTATCAGTCTTAACAAACGTGTTTCTCAAATTCTCATTAGCCACTTATCAAACATGTTACTACATCAAACGGGTTCAGTCAACAACTGATTCTCGTAAAAATCTAGTGTCCAGTTACCATCCGATCAGGTAACCTGAAAAAAAGTCGTTGAAAATCTTGTCTAATATTACTTCCAATGGTGTGAACAATTGAATCTTTACTAGCTTACTGTACATACCGTAATAAAACAAACTGGAAGCAAAACATGCTTAACAATGTAATTTCTTTCATTGATCAAATGTTGTTTTTTGTGTGCGTTTTTTGCCGATTTCACCCGCAATGTAAACGCATTAACCTGCTTTCTGTCGGCTTACTGAAGTGTGTAGGACAAGAGGAGGAAATATATATCTATACAACTCTCTTCTTGATTATACTCTCGTGCAGAAGTGCTTCAGTCAAAATTCTGTATTGAATGAGAGGAGAGAATATATGAGCCGTAGGAGGCTGACGTGTTGCAATACTCTTTGGTTTTTAATGCTTTTTTTTAACATCACTACCGACATAACTGAAATACGCAGACACGCAAATCATTGCGCTTTGACGTCACTATCGGGAAATAACCGGATTTACTAATAAAGTCTTGTAAACGTGGTTTACTTGCGTCGTCAGATTATTGGTTCACAAACCCGGACAACAGGTTTTTTCATTAAGCTGATTTTTCTGAGTTATCAGCGTATTGTGTGTGTGTGTAAACGTCACATACACATTTGCATTAAGAATTGTTATAAATGCATATAGGGTATGACATGCAAATGCTTCGTTTGTAAACTGCTTTAGTTTATACAAATGAAAGGCATTTATTTTAGTGTTTGTAATTTGCTTCATTGTTTTTGTTTTATTACCGAATCTTGATTTTTCCTCAAAAGATGCCTGATAACGTTTTATGTTTTTTTTCTGTAGTATCGAAATTGGATTCAAGAATTGTGAAATTGAACTAACTAAACAAAAACATGTTAAAAATGTTTTTATTTTTTTTATTTTCTAGCAAAATAACAGTGTCATCATCATTATATATTGTTATTGTGGTATATAATTACTCAATCTTGATTATAGAATTTTGGCTTTTTATTATTGTAGTACTCAACTAATTTTAAGAAAGATAATTATTTGTCTTATTGATGATACTTGTACATTATCTTTAAGCTTCTGCTAATGCAAATGTTCATTGAAATGTGGAAGAACAGCATTTCAACAAACTCTACTCAAACAACAACACTTTCAGTTATGCACCAGTATCCTGAACAAGTCCTTATTCAGACATACAGTATGTGATGCCTGAATGCTGCAGCTGACTAATGAGAATCAGAATCACAGTCTTTTTTGAGTGATGATGCAAACAAATAATTCAAATGAATTTGAACTGATTCCTAGAAAAAAACAATTATGCTAGAGTTTAATTATTAATATTGGATTATGAGCAGTTCCATGCAGAATCCACACACAACATGCACAAACTTCTTGGCTTTTTGCATATTTGCACTCATTTTGATTCTATTTTAAGCAATCAGTGATGATGTATTACGGTCAGCTCTTTTGAACATGTTTGAAATCCATTCCTCTTTCATTTCTGAGTCTGCTTATGGCTATTTTCTCTTGTCTTTCACCAGAGCACCAGCCACCCTACATCATTGCAGTGTTGCCACGGTATGTGGAGATCCGCACTCTCGAACCCAGACTGCTGGTGCAGAGCGTAGAACTGCAGAGACCGCGCTTCATCACCTCCGCTGGGTGAGACCTGTACACAATTTCAGTTTACAGGAAAACATGGGCACCTTCAGTCTGACTGAAGAGCTATGTTTACATGCACCCAAATAATCAAAGAATCAAATTAATTCTTTAGTCAGACTGAAAATACTTCATGTAAACATCTCAATCAATGTGATTGAGCTTGATCCGGATGAAATTTTAACCGGATCGAAAGGGTGCTCTAGACCTGAAATAGAAGCTCATTTTTGCCACAGAATACAAAAAAAGTTAATTGCGACTTACTTTAATTGCAAGTTTATATCTACCAATTCAGAATTTTTCTCACAATTGTGAGTTTACATCAGTGACTTTTTATCTCAGAATTGCATGAAATAAAGTCACAATTGTGTGTTATAAAGTCAGAATTGGGAAATAAATTGCAATTACGAGAAATAAATCTGTTTTAAAAATGTAGAATTTAAAAGAATTTAAGAATGATTTTTTTTCTCAGAATTGCATGTTTATATCTCGCAATTCTGACTTAATAATACACAATTGGGAGATATAAAGTTGCAGTTGCATGTTATGAAGTCAGAATTATGGAGCGAATTATGTGCCATGATTAAACAAACAAATCCAGCATTTTGCAAACAAGCTCGATCTGCTTTGCAAAGGAAAATTTGATTTGCAAACAAACAGAAAGCAATTTGCAAAAACAAAGGTCAATTTGAGCGAAAATGCAGTGGAGTAACCAATATTGTGTTTTACAAATATAAATAATTGATCCTTGATAATATTTCACAAATAAATACAAACCATCCTAAATTGCATGTAACCTTTAAACAAATGCCAAATCTAGTGCATATCTGTCTGTTCCGACGGCTCGATTTTCTCACAAATGTTTTTCCGGGCAGAATTTTCTCACAAATGCAGATGAGTAACTTCTCTTCTAAAATAGTAGATGGTGATTAGATTAAGGATTAATTTACTGTTAGTCTCCCGGGAGAAGCACGCGCTTGCCTACTGCTGAGGAAAAAGTTTCTGTCTTCCTTTATTTATAATAAACATCTCAAGGTTTTCTTTTGCAAAATGTTTATTACAAGGCCACTGGGCCTTTAACATTGTTGAGGACAAAATGCCACATGAAAAAAAGGTAATTAGATCTGTGATTTTACACAGATATGAGACAACGTATGAGAACGACAGATATAGACTCGTTCAGTGTAGACATAATCACTAATTTAGTCATATCGCACACGTCCAATGTAGAAAAGAATGTAAAAAGTAACATATGAGGGCAGATCTTTCAGCTTAGATTCCCAGAGAGAGTGAACTTCTTCACACATCAATGTTACGTAAATTGTATTGGCCTATTTTCAATTCAAAAGTTTATTAGTTTGCCTGATTATTTAACATATCTGTCTTAAAACAGCTGTCAATTATGAAATGTTTTGCTATGGGACTTGAATCTTATCTCGCACTTTATGACCATTAATAGAATATCTTGATTCTGTGGAATATCCTTGCAGCACTAAAGTCGAGTTAATACTATATTAGGCAATAATTTCACAACCTTTATTATACACACCTCTGAAAAATACCGAGATCCAGACCCTCATACCTGGCTACAGCCATGCTTGTAGTTCGTTCCTAACTAGCCTTGACTTACTACAGGTGAATAATGCAAAATCTCACCTGTAGTAAGTCACCAAAAACCCTTTATAAAAATAAAAATAATTGTGTAGCCTACTAAAAAAGCATAAAGGGAGGTATTGGCTCAATTTCACCTGTGTTAAGTCAGTCTTACCAATAGTAACCTTCTACAAGCTTTGGAATTTATTTATATTTTGTAAAACACAATATTGGCTCCTCCACTGCATTTTCGCTCAAATTGACCTTTGTTTTTGCAAATTGCTTTCTGTTTGTTTGCGAGTCGAGTTTTCCTTTATTTATTTATTTACATTTATTTTACCAGGAAATAGTCCCATTGAGATTTAGAATCTCTTTTTCAAGGGAGTCCTGGCCAAGACAGCAGAATAAATAGTTCCATATTAAAAAAAAAAAAAAAACCCATACAAACATTTGAAAAGACAAAAAACAAAACAAAACAAAAAACGTACATCTTTGGCAACATAACATAATCTCAACATAATCATCAGCAGCTCTCAGTAACAGTACATGTGCATCTAGTACTCAAATAGTCCTTTATCTTCCTTTTAAATTGCGTCATTGTCGGAATACAGTCAAATTTTAGCTGATTTTGTAATTTATTCCAGGAAAACGGTGCAAAAACTTTAAAGGCACTTTCACCGAAGACAGTTCGCGTTCGTGGGATTTCATACATAATTTGTCCATTTGATCTAAGATTACATTTCCCAGTAGTGACTTTAATAGTCAAAAGAGGGCATAAGTAAGGAGGCAGTTTACAAAGTATGGCCTTAAAAAGAAAAATATACCAGTGCTCCAGCCTGTGATTGTGTAGAGATGGCCAACCAACAGTCTTATACAAGCTACAATGATGAGTACGGGAACTGGAATTCGTAACAATTCTTAGTGCTGCGTGATATACTGAATCTAGCATCTTCAGAGAAGATTTATTTGCATGCATGTATAAAATATCACCATAATCCAGCACTGACATAAATGTAGTTTGTTTAAGTTTTTTTTTCTCGTACTAAAAGAGAAACAGCCTTTGTTTCTATAATAGAAACCCAACTTTACTCTTTAGTTTTTTTTTGTTAGACCCTCTATATGCTGTTTGAAGGACAAATTTTCTTCTAAAAGGAAACCAAGATATTTATAGACTGATACTCGTTCAATTACTTTTTCATCTAGTGTAGAAATTGGACAAGCATCTTCTGTTTTCCTTGATTTTGAAAAACACATCATTTTAGTTTTATCTGGGTTTAGTACAAGTCTCAATTTCTGAAGATTTTGCTGAATAATTTTAAAAGCCGATTGCAGATCCTCAACAGCACTTGTCAAGGCTGGAGCAGAACAATACGGTATCGTCCGCATAAAAATGACATTTTGCATTTGTTATATTTTGACACAAATCGTTTATATAAATAGTAAATAAAATGGGACCCAAAATGGAACCCTGGGGGACACCATTTTGTATCAATAAAAAGTTTGAGGACACACCATCAACACGAACACTTTGTGTTCTGTCACTCAAATAATTATCAAACCATTTGACTGCTTTTGGAGACATTCCAATATCCACTAATTTTTGAGACAGGATATAGTGGTCAACTGTGTCAAACGCCTTTGAAAGATCTAAAAACAGTGCAACACAATATTCTTTGGAATCAATAGCACTTCTAAAATCATTTAACACTTTCATAGTGGCAGACACAGTGCTATGTTTTTTACAGTGCCATTCAAAAGTAAAATAAATTCAAACTTTTATTTAGCAAAGGCATATTAAACTGATGAAAAAAGACATTTATGAACTTAATAAATATTACAAAAAAAGTTATATTTATAATAAATGCTGTTCTTTTGAATGCAACTCTGCCATTGTCCCAATACACTTGTTCAAGTCCAAAAAAGTGAAACCCCGTTCAGTTTGTGGTGTAAGCACGTTCAAGTCACGTTCAAAGTCAAAAGTGTGAGCGCAGCGGCTCCCTCCAATTCAACGTTTTACTCACCAACATCTTTCCAAGCGCAGGTGACTTCCAAATGTTCCAATGCAGCCAAGGTCAAATCTGTAGTGCCCTCCAGTAAGTCACTTCGGACGCCTCAGGGGTTCTATCCCAGTATAGTATTTGATTCTCTCGATAAATAAACCAACAAGTAAATAAAATGAAAACCATATGCCTGCTGGCATCCATACATGTCCAACGTCCAATTCCAAAAACTGTTCAACACATGGGGTTCCTTGTTTGTCTACCTCATGCCACTAATTGGCACAGGTGTGCAAATTTAACTCCTTCTGTTCCAAGGCCTTCCAAGACCACAAGATCATGATTCACCAGCAGGGGTCATTAAATTAACTTCACCGTAATGGCTCCTACAATATCCTTACAGTCTTTAAACTGTTGCTCTGTGTCGTCTGTTTCAGGCTTTGGAAATCTGTCAGCAGAGGCACTTTGTAGAAGAGACGGTCTTCCTGCTCAGTGAGTTCTGAATCATCGATCTGTGCATTTCTGCCATAGAAATTGAACGAGCGTTATAGTTTTTTTACACTGCAGGTGTAATCCAGTGCAACAGAGAAGTCATAAAGTGTCAAATTTCAGTAAGTTTCAATAAAACATTTTCAACTGGCTGCAGTGTTTCTGACATTTGATGGTTTCTCCTCTCAGGTCGAATGGGAAACTGCAGACGTGCCCTACAGATGATCATGGAGGAGCTGGGGGATGTGGACAAGGCCATCGAGTTTGCCAAAGAGCAGGATGACCGAGAACTCTGGGAGGATCTCATCTCCTACTCCATAGACAAACCACGTACGAGAACCTCTACCTACGCTAGCTCTCTCTGCTTCTTGATGCTTGTTTGAGACTACAGTGAGGATTTTTGTCTTGTTTTCTTCACTTTAGCGTTCATCACAGGCCTCTTGAATAATATCGGAACTCACGTGGACCCCATCCTGCTCATTCACCGCATTAAAGAAGGGATGGAGATTCCTAACCTCAGAGATTCTCTGGTCAAAATCCTACAGGACTACAATCTACAGGTGTGCTGAAAAACCAACACGTCGATCAGGTAGGTTAGATGCAAATATAACTACATTTGTTTAATAGTTTTGTGATCGTTTGTCCTGTAGATCTTACTGAGAGAGGGCTGTAAGAAGATCCTGGTGGCCGATTCGCTGTCTCTTCTACAGAGGATGCACAGGACACAGAAGAGAGGAGTGCGGGTGGATGGTAATCAGTACAAAATCAAGGACAAAATCAGTCAAATAAGAAATTTTCACTAGAAATTTTACAACAAAAAAAATCTCTTTCATTTCTCATAGAGGAAAATATCTGTGAATCCTGCCATACTCCTATTCTACCACCAGGTATGCCTTGTGTCTGTTTGTGTACATTGTTGCAGTTAAAAAAAGACTATTATATTTATGTCTTTTTCTTCTATTTACTCACATATACTTAAACTTACATATACTATATACAGGGCTTGAAATTAACTTTTTCACTCTCCAGCCACTGTGGCTAGTGGTTTTCCAAAGTTACTATCCACTCAGCATTTTCACTGACTGCAATTTTGACATCGATACCACGGGGGAAGAGTGCCGTATAGATATTTTAATATGATCTTATAATTTGGCATCTGGTACATTAGGCTGCTGTCACTTTAAGACCTGACACGGATCAAGATCGGATCAATTATACTGTTACACTTGTGTTTTCTTTCTTAACTGTTCACTTAAATCATAACTGACTGAGTTAAAACTGAGCCTTTTTATTTATTTAATGTGTAATTATTGTACTAATTACTTAAACAAAGTTTAAAATCTTTTTAAGCTGATGATGTGCACAATATATAAAAGTGCCCAATATACTTTGCCCATTCATCACTTTCATTTTTCCCCAAATTTTAGGCATTTTTTCACCTCACAAATCATGCGATAATGATGCTGACTATGTAGTTGTGTTTCACTGCATAGGAAGGTTTTTTTTTCCTCGTTACTTGACTGACACACACTCTGTTTCAGACACGGCTCAAGCGTTTGGTGTGGTGGTGTTTCACTGCAGACACATGTTCCACAAGGAGTGTCTGCCGTCCCCAGGAACCGTAAGTCCTCTGTCATTTTTACACATTGCACATTTTTATAATCCACCTTAAAGGGATAGGTCACCCAAAAATGAAAATTGTGTCATTTACCCACCCCATCATGTTGTTCCTAATCCGTATGAGTTTTTCTTCAGTTGAACACAGAAGATATTTTAAAGAATGTTGGTAACCAGTTGATAGCCATATCAGAAATTTATATAGGAAAAAATACTACAATGGCCACCGTCAAATGATTACAAACATTCTTCAAAATATCTTCTTTTGTGTTCAGCAAAAGAAACAAACTCATACAGGCTTGGAATGACAAATGTTTTGGGTGAAA
This sequence comes from Cyprinella lutrensis, assembly GCA_027497675.1. Taxonomy (NCBI): domain Eukaryota; kingdom Metazoa; phylum Chordata; class Actinopteri; order Cypriniformes; family Leuciscidae; genus Cyprinella; species Cyprinella lutrensis. The sequence goes on along the minus strand of JAOTRC010000016.1, from coordinate 14,654,301 downwards.
TATTCCTTTAAAGAAAAAAAAAAACTTGCTGATAATTTACTCACCCCCATGTCATCCACGATGTCCGTGTGATTCTTTCTTCAGTCGAGAAGAAATTAAGGCTTTTGATTAAAACAAAAAAATACCAGGATTTTTCTCCATATAATGCACTTCAATGGGAACCAAATGGTTCAAGGTCCAAAAGACAGTTTCAGTACAAACTGTTCAAAGGGCTTTAAATGATTCCAGACGATGAAAAAGGGTCTTATAAAGGGAAACGATAAAAGCTCAAATGGTTGCCTTGCTCTGTTCTGTGTGACTCTCCTATTCGAACTCGTTCATCAAAATGAACGAATCTTTTCAAGTCAACTCGTTCGTTGAATGAACCAAATGACACGAAAAAACATTTGTTCATTTTTGTTCGAGAGTCACGAACGCGCATCACAGAACAGAGCAGGGCGAGCATTTGAGCTTATAAAACTTAAACTTTGTTATTTTTTTTTTTATTAAATGAGCGATCGTTTCGCTTGATAAGACCCTTATTCATTGTCTGGAATCGTTTAAAGCCCTTTGAACAGTTTGCAGTGAAACTGTCTTTTGGACCTTGAACCATTTGGTTCCCATTGAAGTCCATTATATGGAGAATGTGGAGTTAAAAGTGAACTACTCCTTTAAGGGATAGTTCACCCAAAAATGAAAACTCTGTCATTATTTATTTATGTCGTATACCAAACCCAGAAGACTTTGGTTAATCTTCGAAACACAAAAAAAGGGAGGTTTCGGTTTCTCCTTTGAAATTTCAGGTAACTAAAAATACATTTATCTTAGTTTTTTTTTAGGAAATCTTTAGGGTTTTAATTTTTTTTTACATCACATAACGTAAACTCAAACAAGCTTTTCTTTAAAAATATCTTAATTTGTGTTTTGAAGATGAACCTAAGTCTTATGGGTTTGAAACAAGATGAGGGTGAGCAAATGACGACAGACTTTTCTTTTTTGTGTGTGTGAACTAACCCTTTACGTCTCCTGAACCATTAGAGCTCAACCTCTAAATAATAAGAGACACTATGAACAGCTGAGATCTTTTGTAACACTCACTCAGAGCCTCTGATCAACGCTCGTCCAGATCGCTCTCTTCCCACAGTCCAGTCCTCATGTGACTTTGTGGATGAACACCTGCACAACACAGTAAGATTGTTGGGCAATTAGAGGCCTCTGACCTTTTCAAAGGGAGGAGAACCAAGCCCTGGTTTGGCCCTGTTAGGAATGGTATCACCCTACTCAATAGGCCTGTTACTGGCCTTGCTTGCTTACTGTTCCATGAAATGTGCCTGTGGAACAGTGCAAACTTCACTGAAACAGACTGGACACTGTTAGACAACAGTGCTGCCTTTGTGTAGGAATTGTCAAAGCTGGCCCTTTCCTGATGGTCCTCCCTTTCTTCTGTGCCTCAGCTGTGAGCAAACAAAGCAAACGCCAAGGCCATGAGCTTCTACACAGCCGGCCATGTTGGAATGCCTGTCAATTATGACAAGTGTTGCCATTTTTGCTTCAATTTTTGTTTTGTTTTTTGTACTGGCAACAAGTAGCCAGTAAGTTACTGTATACAGAACTGAAATCACAGTATTGAATTGTTTTTGATTTCACAGTGTAGATATAAATTACTGTAAATGAAAGTACAGTACCCTTACTATAAAACGTATTCACATTAACTTACTGGCAACAATTAGCCAGTAAGTTACTGTAAACAGAACTAAAATCACAGTATTTAATTGTTTTTTGATTTCACAGTATATACATCAAATATTGTAAATGAAAGTACAGTACTGTAAAACGTATTCACAGTAACTTACTGGCAACAATTAGCCAGTAAGTTACTGTAAACAGAACTAAAATCACAGTATTTCATTGTTTTTGATTTCACAGAATATACATAAAATACTGTAAATGGAAGTACAGTACCCTTACTGTAAAACGTATTCACAGTAACTTACTGGCAACAAGTAGCCAGTAAGTTACTGTAAATAGAACTAAAATCACAGTATTTAATAGTTTTTTGATTTCACAGTAAATAAAATACAGTAAATGGAAGTACAGTACCCTTACTGTAAAAAGTATTCACAGTAACTTACTGGCTAATTGTTGCCAGAAAGTTACTGTAAATTTTATGGTACATTTTTTACAGTGAAGAGGAAAACTTGATCAGATACGAATTTAAATTTGGCTGTAAAGCTGCTCTAAAAAGACAATAATGTCACTATTTAACTCAAGTCAGTTTTGTGTTTTAGTTTAGTTCAGTAAGTGTGTAAACATCAATAATGAAACCAGTTCAATTCAGCTATAAGCAGCTCTACAGAAGTCAATAGTGTCGTTATTCAGTTCGAGCCAGTTCAATGTTGATTGGACGTTAAAACATAGCATTTTAAGATCTGATGTGTGATATGTTACAGCAACTCTGCAGAAACGTTATCTGTTACGTTCATCGCAGGAAACATTTCAACAGCCAAACGACCCAGAGGAGATGCTAAAGCGACCAGTGTACGAGACTTTATTACATGTTTTACTCCCAATTTGCGCTCTTGTTTTGGTCTACTGTAACTTCATTCAAAGGTAATTGCTTTTCCTTTCTATCAGCTTTTATGTTTTGTCACCTGTATCAGACCATCACATAAGCATAACTACATGCTGTTTCGGTCTGCAGTTCTTACCGTAACCATAAATGGGCCACTGGGAAGGAAAAAAACGAATCAAAATGTAGACGAAATCTATAGACGTCTGGAGTAAAAAACCCGAATGAACTACCCGAGGCACTGCGAACCCAACAGCTTACTCCCAAGACAAAGATAGATTTGGGGAAGCGTTTATTTAAGCAGATTGGTTTTGCGACTGAGGGATTTTTCCTGTCCAAATGAAAACCAGTAGCACTCGGTTTGAAGCCTCCATTCACTTTGCATAATGGCTCCCAAGGTTGCTCTTTTTTATTTCTTGGCTTTCCGTGCCAGTATAATTCAATTTCTCAATCCAAACCAAATATTTGCAGTGTGGCCTACATTTCCACACTGAGCTGCATGCAGGTTGGCGGCATGGGCACTTGCGCATTCCTCTGACACACAGAAGAGATGACTGACAGCTTAGCTTTGCCGTACACCTTGCCACGGTACCATGCTGTTGTAACCCTCTCGTAAAACTTTGCTGTTGTCTTTTGTGAATGCCCCCATATTGACTTGAGTTTCACTGTCTGAATTTAAACAGGAATGCTTTAAAAGAAATGGTTCAGCCAAAAAATTACATTTTGCCATTATTTGCCTACACCTCATATTGCTCCAAACCTTTCTTTCATTCTTGAAACACAAAAAGAGATGTTAGGTATAATTAAGTATGAAGTTCATTGAAAGGAAAGTAAGATGGAAAAGCTTCAAAAAAAAAGGGAGGGGGACTCTAAAGATTCTAAAAAAGTCATTTTTGGAGCTTTGCAGCAAATACAAGATAGAATGAATAAATGTTTTTGAACATACACTCACCTAAAGGATAATTAGGAACGCCATATAAAACTGTGTTTGACCCCCTTTCGCCTTCAGAACTGCCTTAATTCTACATGGCATTGATTCAACAAGGTGCTGAAAGCGTTCTTTAGAAATGTTGGCCCATATTGATAGGATAGCATCTTGCAGTTGATGGAGATTTGTGGGATGCACATCCAGGG
>JAOTRC010000016.1:14618658-14629386 GCA_027497675.1 Cyprinella lutrensis | reverse complement strand
CTAAGCATACAGCAAAAAAATAGATATGTATTGAGAAAAGATAATATGGTCTTAAAACATGTTCAAAGTAAAATAGTTTCTCTGTATGTCTTTATATCTAACAATTACACATCCAGTGACATCATTGACATTCATCTAAATAAAAAAAACCTGTACAATAGAGCAGTAAGCACTGAGAATCAAAGAGAAATATAAGGAATTCATTTTGGTCTCATTTATTCTTGTCAATTTTCACACAAGGGACAGAGATAGACAAAACAAACACACTCATTCACCCTTCACTAAGAAAACATGTCTTCTAACTATATATATAGATATATATATATATAGTGCCAACCTGTAAAGCAATAGTAGTGGCAAAAAAATGCATTTTCACTACAGTTATACAGTATAATGCTTAGCCCTGCTAAGTTGAACACAAACACATACAATATGAACAGATGTGACGTTAAATGTGGAGCACAGTAATATTCCCATACAACGGCCTTTGTATGAGACATTTTATTTGCATTTAATATTTTTTTCTACTTGCTTGTGCGACTGTCGACGTGAATTTTAGGGTGTAACGAAATCTTGATAGAACAAAATCCTGTTTCATATAGTCTAAAGACACACACCTCAGATGCATGCAACAAGACATATACACTCATGAAAACATCTCAGACATCTAAGGAATGGGACAATTGTCGTTTTGTCTTTTGGCTGGTGACTCATCCGGGGACAAACATCTCAGAAAGTCATGATTCGTCATCAATCAAATGCAAACAGGCAATCAACTCAAGTTTCTCCATTTTGGAAGTGAGGGTTGCTGTAGTACCCACTGGACCCATCCCAGAACCGTTCCAGAATCAATGCCCTTGCATCCCCTTACATACGTAATTCAAGTGCGGCAGGCTTTTTTTTTTTTTAAGTAATCATATTAAGTATTTTGGGTAACGTCACACAAGCATCCTTACACCACGCGCCATGTTTCTCAGCACTCTGCACAACCAAAGCCACTGGAACATATGAGCAACAACACTTACTGTTTTTGTTCAAAAAAGACATAAAAACCCTTATCACAATGAAGCATTGGTAGAAAATCCACATCAGAAAAATATGCAAGGGCTCCCCCTCATAGTAAATAACATTTGTTCATTTTTGTAATATTCTTTCNNNATGTTGTTTTGCACTGTCTCTTTCAGTCAAATCTTTCAAACCCATGTAGGCAGTAACTAGTTTAAAACAGCTCAGCTCTTTGCCCAAATGCAAGCAAAGAAAAGAGACTGGAAAATCCTCAGGGATTTTGTCTCCTTTTAATATAATATGTTTAGATATCAGAGGCCTTGTCTCTATTTATAAAGAGAGTCTCTTGGCAAAAAGGGTTCACCAGAACCACGCCGCTGTCGCTGTAGTCACCATTAGGGGGCAGACACGTCTCCTGATCCTGAACACACAAAAAACAACATTAGCACTTGCTTTCAGGCTAACTAAAAAGCTAATCACTTAAAAGCAGCAGCTGCTACAACGCTAAATGGAGTTAAGGTGAAAGGAACACGTATTCTTCTTAGGATCTATGTTCTTCTTATAGACACAAATGTGCATTTCTATTGTGTGGTGATTGAGCTCTATTGCCATGGAGACGCCGTGTGAGACATAAATGGGAGGAAATGAAGGAAGAAGCATCTATACTGAGGGACTACGAAAAATTGTCAATAGCATAAGATACTATAGTCAACTAAAAAACACTGATATAGTGGAATACTGAGGACAAAGGAATAAAGGGAGTGGATGTCTCTGTTGGTTCTCTAAGAGAGATAATGGAAGATATGAACACCTGGGTCACCGGCATCCAAAACATGATTCATCATCATCATCATCATCACCATCATCATCATCACACTCCTGTCAGAAAATGCCAGCAAGCAGGAAGGAAAAGGTGGAAAACAAGAAGCATGGAGAGGTTGAAATGGAAAATGTCAATGAAGGGATTATACAGTCTGGCAAAAGAAAAAAAAAAACAACAACTATAAACTAGTGAGTTTTAGATATTAAAAACTTAGATATCTGGTCACTGGACACCAGGTGGCGACATGAGGCGACGTGAATGGGAAATCATAACACTCTCAGTTACCATTAAGTGAGTTTTCAAGCACACTTTGTCTTGATTGCAATGATTACTGTTCATTTAATAATACGCCTGCTGTCAAGCGATTCAAATCTTTAATATAATTAATTACATGATTAATCGCACATACAATTTGGCTGAGAAATTACCCCAGAAATAAACTGCGCAGCACTTCTGTGTTGTACGTCACACGTAGCCTCACTATTGACCAACGCTGGTCATGTATGTGATGTGTGTGACGTACAACCTAGAAGCGCAGCACAGTTACACTACGTGATAGCAAGAGAAAGAAATGAATAGTTGAATAAAGTCGTTAAAAAAATTGTTTTTTGCATACAAAAAGTATTCTCATCGCTTGATAAACTTAAGATTGAGCCACTGTAGTCACTTGGATTATTTTAACGATGTCTTTAATAACTTTTAGACCGGCAAGTTTGGATCCCTTAGAAGCCTATGGACTAGTATGCAGGAGTGATCCAACTCTCAGATTTCATCAAAAATATCTTAATTTGCGTTTCGAAGATGAACAAAAGTCTTATGGGGTTGGAACAACATGAGGTTGAGTAATTACTGACAGAATTTTCATTTTGGGGTGAACTATCCCTTTAATGAGTGAGTCATTGAGCCATTTATTGAAATGATTTGTTCAAAAGGCTGATTCGTTCAGATATGAAAACGCGGTTGAGCGTTCCGATCTTTATTTGGAAATATTTTCACAAAAAGATTCAATATTGTGTCTAAAATGTAAGTGACTTCATGTGAATTACTAGTTTATTGAACTGTCTGTCATGTGAAATCAGTCACATTTTCAATCGTGACGGTATTCAGTAAGCAGTTGGCAGTCCGAATGTCGATTGATTATGATAATTAAAACATTTAATCTAAATTTAAATCAACAAATATGCAATAGCCAGAGTTTAGAAAAACATTTTTACTAAGACGTTTATTACGAAAACGAACTCTGCATCTTATTTTAGGTGTGGGTGGCACCAACACACCCTGGCACACCCGTGGCTACGTCAGCGGTACATCACGATACGGAAGAAAAGATCTGTTGCTACTTTCGTTACATCACAGCTTTAAACACAAAAAACAGTGGCAGTCAGTACCTCAGTCTCTAGTGATTGTATCTCGCGTGGGAGCTCCACAGCATGGCGGGTGAAGTAATCCATGGTGATGGCGTCATTCCAGTAGCTCAAGTTGTTCTCCTGAGAAGATGACTTCTTCTTTTTCCTCATACAGCATATGGTAAGTAGCACGGCTAAAGAGAAGAAGATTAAAATTCAATATATAGCTCTATTTTAGCTTAAAGAACACTTTTGAATTTGGTATGCTGCGTTTCAGAAAAGTTGTAAGCAAAATATACCAAGCCACAAAGGGAATATTATGTTATCCTGCTTCTGTGGGAAATTCCTGTCAAAAGTGATGACAGAAAGCACAAATGTTCAAAGCTGGATGAAGTGTGATATTGGTTACTCACAGCATGAGGAGACAGGCACGCTAATGGCAAGAACCAACCACACAATGTCCATTTTGTTCAGGCAGATGGTGAACTTTTTGTGATTAGGACCTAACGCAGGGCCCGACTGGTTTCCAGACCCCCATGGGCCTTGTGTGGTGGCTGGGACCTGCCTGTTCATGAAGCTCCCGCTAGCTGTGGAGGGTGCCTCTGATGTGTCCGGATCATTCACTGCAGGCCATGAGGCTCCAGTGCTGTTGATACCGTCTGTGACATTAGTCAGGGAGACAAGAGAATCAATGGTCATGTTGGTGGTTCCATTCTCACCACCTTGGACTTCCACAGAGCTTCCACTCTCTACTAAAGAATTATTGGATGTGGAGGGTGGGGCTAGAGCTGGAGAAGGAGACTGGATGTCAGTTTGTGCTAAAGCCTCTCCCAACGTTTCCAAAGGGAGAGTGGGATTCTCTGTTGACGACACGTCGCGCAATGTAATGGTGTGATGTGGAGCCGACTTGTCCTCATTCTGCCCTTTGTGGGTTTTTAAGGGTGAAATGAATGGTGATGACTGATGTTGTATGGGATCAATGGGGTCCTCTACTCCCATTTCTCCAGTGTCTGGATTCTCCAAAAGGCCCTTGGCACTAGGGGTCTCATCACTTCCAGTCCCTGAGAATAAATATTGACCCAAGCCAGAATTTGTGGTTTGGTTTCCACTGTTCAATACAGTAGCACTGATCTGATTCCTATGGACCAAACCTGAGGGCTCAAACCGGTTCACTGGCTTTCTACTGATTGTACTCGGCGTATCTGTATTAGTGCTAAAGTTCTGCTCTTGTGTTCTAGGCATGAAAAACCCAGAGGTTGTTCTATTGAACATACTTCCAGAGGTCATTTGGGGGGCTTCTGCTTTTGAAAGAGGGATACGAGGTGGTTCCTGATCCCTAGGATCAACTGGATGGACCCCTACTATTGATGACTGAACTATGGCAGAAGGTACAGTGGTCTTCGGTGTCTGGAATGGGTGGAAAGTAGTGGGTCTACGGATGGCTTCTAGAGAGGCCAGTGCCTGGTTGTGCAGATCCCCAGTGCTGGAACCCTCCTGCCAGCTCAAGGACCCCGGTGAGAGCGTGGAGAGGGTTCTTGTCCTCGTTGACATGGAGATAAGGTCCCGAAGGGTTTGGCTGGGGTAAAGCTCTTCTGCAGAGAACACCAGCCCAACTGGCGCAAACAGAATCAGTAGAACACCTGAGAAAGGAAAACAGACAGTGAGAGGAATTTAGACAAAAATCTTTTATGCAAATACCAAATCTCACTGCACCAAGGAAGCATTTAATCCAAGCTTTATTAGTCCACAATAAGGTTCTTACAGGGCCAGAGATGAGTCAAGGAACACTATTGAACAGTCTGAATGCTGGTATGGTTACTAAGTGTGTTGATGACATCACCACAAATGGGCGGGACCCTGCTTTATGGTTCGAAATTGTGTTTTATGTCACCACTCCATACTTAAAAACATATAGATAACACTTGATGATCAGAGTAAGGACATTGTTTCATCTGCATGCTATTTTAGTTGCTATAGAAACCAAGATTCAGATGGAAGGCAGTGAGAGATGAGAGAGCAACATCACAAACAATATCAAGAAGACATCAGAGTCTGAGTCAGTTCAAGACCAGCTACTGAACAATCGTCATTGTTGACGTCATTGTTGACCTGTAGGTGTACCAAAATATGACATTCTTTTTAAGATATGCGCTTCATGCTACACACAAAGGTCCCTTCTAAGACTCTGTTTTAAGTCAATAAATCAGAACAAAGCTTAATGACCCAACCAAAGCATGATGGGAAATTTCATTATGACGCACTGATTGGCTGATTGCAGCACAAAAACAAACAGTCCCTTCACGAGTGACTATCATGAATAACAAACTTCATTTGACAAACATACTCTGTTGCATCAATCAACAATAAGACAACAAGTTGATTGTGTAAAGGATTAGTGAATCAGGAGTTTCCGACCAATCACAAACTGCCCTTGCTGAACAAGCTGTGAAGAAAAGAGAAAAACAGACAATTTTTCTTTCAAGTGCTAATGCTAATTCATAATTACCATATCAAACACAAGCATGCCCATGCTAGAAACCAACATGGCTATGATGGCAACATGACCATGCTGATTTCAAAGTTCACTACCACAGAATATCAGAATTGAAAGTATTTGCCATGTCCCTTTTTTTGGAATCAAAAGGTATTACATCTCCCATTCCATTCCAATCTAACACAGCATTAATAAAACATCACCCTGTAAATAAAACACGAATCACTGCTTATTTCACAACAAAGTGGCGCGTTTAGATCAGACACAAGCTCTCAAGCTCGCTCCCCACTGAACACATCCCAGAGCGTTTAACAAGCCGTGGATCTGAAGGTTCACACAGCCACTGAAATCATCTGATCATGAGCTCCCTGGTCCCATGTAAACACACCGCTGTCCTATTAGCCAAGTCATGTTTTATAATTTATAATTAAAAAAATTAGAAAAGTTTGGAAATGGCTTTCAAGTCTGTTGGCGTTAAAAAAAATCAGCGATTACTCAGTTTGGACTGAGTTTTTATCTTGGTATTTTGATGGCTTGTCTGTTCCCTCTGGGTTGTGTTCTGTTGATATGAATGATGTGTAATATCAAAGATTAGCAAATGAGAAAATCAGAAGCCAACAAACTCTGAGATCCCATCATTAAAGACAAAAAAGCATTCTAGCATGCTAATGTAGTCTGTACTAGCATGCTAATCTGCTGTACAGCCGAAAACAATCTTTGTTGAATTAATTTCCTGTTATCACAGTGAAAGAATCTGTATTGCAAACATAAAGGTGACTTGACTTGTCTTGATTTAATCTTACTATATTTGCCATATGGAAAATATTGTAACGGAGAGCGCGGCCGTCACTGAGCCTTCAACTCTCTCCGGCCTCATACGCTCCCTGTCATCTGAGTTCTAGAATTGCACTTCCCATCATTCCCCTTTTCTATCATTAGGATCCATCTCTGCCTGGTTTCTCCATTCCGTCTCATCATGGCTCATCTGCTGCCTGTAGAGGAATTCTGTTGCAGAGCGACCTATTTAAGGAGGTAAGGAGCCAGGAGGGCTGCTCATTGCATTAAGTCAAGGGAGTTCCACTGCGGCTGACTACGCGCTTTCCTTCCGCACCCTGGCAGCGCAGATGGTATGGACGGAGGAACCACTTAAGTTGCTTTACCGAAGTGGTTTGAATACATATCTGCAAGGGGAATTGGCTTGTCACGAATGGAAGGACCCTCAGAGAACTCATGGAGCTCGCCATTCGCCTCGACAATCTCATCCACCCTCAAAGCGCACCTTTCTCACCGAGTCTTTTCACTAATCTACCAGCCAGCACAGATTTCTCGCCCATGCAGGTCGGCTTCACACGTCTCACCACAGAGGAACGTGAGAGAAAGGCAAGGAATAAATTGTGCCTGTACTGTGCTCAAGCTGGTCATCTAAGAGCTTCTTCTCTTGTGAGATCCAGATCCAGAGATGCTTTTGTGGTGCGTTCTTTGATTAATCCTCCCAACTCTCCCAGTCTCAAAGTGTCTTTTAGTTTTAATGGAAGTATTTGTGAAACAAGGGCTTTAATTGACTCTGGAGAATTTTGTCGATCTAGAGTTTGCTTTGTCTAATCATCTCTCTCTCACCCCTTTCTGAGTCCCGTGTGGCTGTGGCAGCCCTGGATGGATGCCCCCTGGGGACAGGGGAGGTACAATACATCATGCAACCTCTTACTCTCAACTTTGGGTCTTTTCACACGGAGAGAATTCAGTTGTACACGATCAGCTCACCTCTTCATTCTGTAATTCTGGGATTGCCTTGGCTGGAGTGACACAAGCCTCTAATTTCCTGGGCTGAGAGGAGAATTACTCAGTGGTCTCCATTCTGTCAGGTCCACTGCTTGCCTGCTCTCTGTAGTTCCCCCGCACGGCCGAGTGTGTCCCCTGTCACAACCGGAACCTGAGGCTATGAATTTGAATATTGAGGAGCAGCTTGCTAAGGGTTTCATCACCACTTCCACATCTCCTGTGTCCACTGGGTTTTTCTTCGTAAAGATGAAGGATGGGAGTCTTCGACCCTGCATCGATTTCCGAAGTCTCAATGAGGTAACCATAAAATATCCCCTGCCTATCCCAGCAGCACTGGAGATGCTTTGCTCAGCCTGTTACTTCACCAAGCTGGATTTGAGAAACTTTTACAACCCCATTCGCATACGGAGGGGTGATGAGTGGAAGACGGCCTTTTCTACGAGCACAGGGCACTGAGTATCGGGTTATGCCGTTCGGGGTGTCCAATAGTCCTTCTGTGTTCCAGTCATTTGTTAATGAGATCTTTCATGACATGCTGAATCAGAAGGTTATTGTTTATATTGATGACATCTTGATTTTTTTTTTCAGAGAACCTCGAAACACATCCAGGATGTGCATGAGGTCTACAAACGCTTAATTGAGAACCAGTTATACGCCAAGATTCAGAAGTGCGAGTTTCATCAGACCCGGATCGCCTTCCTAGGATATGGGGGGACTTCAGCGTTTACCTGGCTGAAAGAGAGGTTCACATCTGCACCCATTTTCCATCATCCTAACCTAGAGGTGTTCACCATAGAGGTTGACGCTTCAAGCACTGGAGTGGGTGTGATCCTTTCTCAACACCATGGTAACCCCTCTAAAATGTTTCCCCGTGCCTTTTTCTCCCACAAGCTAAATTCGGCAGAATGTAATTGAGCTTCAGGCCATGAAAGCGCCCTTGGAGGAGTGGAGGCACTACCTTGAAGGTATACGTCAGCCTTTCACCTTTCTCACTGACCACAGAAATCTTAAATATATCACATCCATCAAGTTTTGGAATGCTCGTCAGGCTCGCTGGTCACTGTTCTTCTCGCCCTTCAATTTCAAGATCATGTACAGACCTGGGTCCAAGAATGGGAAGGCTGATGCTCTGTTTCGCCAGTTCGAGGATTTCAATGAAATCTCCAAGCCAGAACCTGTTACTTCTAATTTGATCATGGCCTGTGCAGTGGGATATTCTCTCGGAGGTGACTGAGGCACAACAAGCTCTTCCGGTACCGCCTGAATGTCCATTGGGTCGCCTTTTCGTACCCCTCAAACTCCGTAATCGGGTGCTTCAATGGATTCACTGTACACTCAGCAGTGGACACCCAGGTATTTCTGCTATTTCTACAGAACAGCTAGTTTCCAACCACTTCTGGTGGTCCACACTCCGGGCTAAAATGTTATCAAGTTCATTCACCAATGTTCCATTTGTAACACTGTCAAATCTTCCCACCTTAAACCTGTCGGTGTCTTACAACCACTTCCAGTGCCTCAACACCCATGGTCCCACATCGCCGCGGATTTTGTAACTGATTTACCTCCGTCTCAGGGATTTTCCACTGTTCTATCAGTTGTGGATCGCTTCTCTAAATCCTGTCGTTTTATCCCCCCGAAGGATCTACCCATTGCCATGCAGACTGCAGAGGTACTTCTCATATAGAATACAGGATAATATATAATAGGATACTATGCTTGAAGTGTCAAACATTCCACACTTTTCCACATCAGATTTGTTGGGTAATTAAGTACATCATCCAGGTATTTTTCTTTGTGGAGCTTTCAGCGTGAAAATACTCACACTTTATACTACAAAATGGCATTAAATAGAGCATAAGTACCTTTACTGTATCTAACTGCCACATGGAAAACACTAGAATGTACAGAAAGTTATGGAACTGTGTAGAAAAGTAATGAGTATCTTTAAAAGATTTGGTACTAAGGTGATCTTTGAAAAATCCGAAACTTGAGCAGAATCCCAGAAGTAGCATAACAGGTTATGAGATTGTCACTTTATCAATTGTCAGATTATCAATCGTCAGTTTGATTATTTCAGGTTGTTTTTGCAATTTTGGAGTGTAGGACCATCAGTGAACAGACTGTGGGTGGTCTGTCTGAGTCACAGATTAGGAGTATGATTGTTTAAGGAGTATGAGATGTTGTTCCAGAAACAACAAAGGATGATCCAGGAACATGTCCAATAGCAAATCATGTTAATCCATGAATGACATACTGTATGTGTGTGGTTGTATGTGTGAATGACTGGAAGTTATGAAGAAGGCAAGATAAATATTACTATTCTTTGCTTTTAAAAACACTGGCATTACCAAGGTTATCTACCATCCATCAATGAATGACTCACTCTCTTGTGACATTTATGCTCACACACACTCTTATACTTGTCTGACTCACGGTGTAATAGTGAGGGGGAGGCAGAGGAGGACAGCACATAATACAATCACAGCACTGGGTGAAAACACACACTGGATACTTTGCAAGATGAGCACTGGACCACAAGAGGCATGTGGGAGTTAAATCAACAACATGTACTTCTAATGGCCCGGGGCTTGATTTTTATTAAAACTATACCAGATTTTGGGTTGGTAATGTTTTTTTTCGCCTTTATTTAATGAAAAATGCATTAATATTGTGAAATATTAATGCATTTTTATATTGTGTGGGTTGGTGACGGCGCAGTGGAAAAGACCCATGCCTTTAGTGTGAGAGACCCGGGATCAAATCCACTGTGAGATACCAATGTGTCCCTGAGCAAGACACTTAACCCCTAGAAGCTCCAGAGGCGTGCGACCTTTAAATGAATAAATGTAAATGAAATATAACAATCTAAAATAACTGGTTTGGTTTCTATTTTAATACATATTAAAATTTAATTTATCTCTGTGACAGCATAGTTTAATTTTCAGCATCATTACTCTAGTCTTCAGAGTCACATGATCCTTCAGAAATCATTCTAATTGTCATGATCACAGTGAATATAAGGTCCACAGAAGAAGATAAAGATGAATTCAAAAATAAAAGTATTTAATCAAACAAACTCAGATAATCCACAAGTAACAAAACAGCGTGTGATACACAAAGAAATAACAGACAATCAAGGTAGAGAAACAAGGAACTCAGGCCCTGTTTACACGAGAACGCTCGCGGGTGAAAACGTAAAAATATTTTTATCGGATGTGCCTTTCGTTTACACGGCGACGGCGTTTTTGAGGCTTAAAAACGCAAAAAAGTGAAACCACCCT
>JAOTRC010000016.1:14593986-14608182 GCA_027497675.1 Cyprinella lutrensis | reverse complement strand
TAATCAACCAATCACATGGCAGTTGCTTCAATGCATTTAGGGGCGTGGTCCTGGTCAAGACAATCTCCTGAACTCCAGACTGAATAAAGAGGGCCAAGTATGATTCATGTTGACTAATTTACACAACACAGTAGGCCTACATGAAGTCAAGAGAGCATTTGCAAACTCAATTATGTGCTTATTCTCTGTAAGGTCAGAGTGAGTCTCTCATGGTATCTTGTTCACTATAGTCAAGGTGATTGACTTGGAATATTGACTGCACCCACTAACTAATTCGTTTACAAGGACTCATTAATCCAATTAAACCTGCGCCACTCTCACATTCACTATGTATTACATGACATCATTTCCTCTGGGCTTCTGCACAAGCTAACAAGGTCTTGTAAGTCCAAGATAAGATTGTTTGACATGTTGCTACTTTAAGAGAAGAAAAGGGAGCAATCCAGTTTTATCTGAGCTCCTGAAAATGTTATTTGCATTTTAATGTGCACTACACATGCTGTTTTTTCTGTTAAAGCTGCAGTACGTAGATTTTTCAGGTTAAAATTTATCCAAAATACATAAATAACCAGCCAGTGTTCAAAACTATCTGCGTTCCTTAGCTCGATTCAAAGTGGTAAGTTTGTAATAATGTTTTTAATTCCAGTGGTCTTGGTGGATTTCCGCGGGAGATTCGTGCATGTCTTTGCGTCATTACGTCACATCTGTACACATAAAGAAGGAGTCTCGGCTAGTAGACTATATTGCGATTGAGGATGTAGAAGGTGGAGATTTATAGCCTTTTCTCACAGCACTTGATACAAATAAACTTATCAATTTGATTGCGGATCCAGAAAGGTTCAAACGACAATCACTAGTGACAACAGATTCACCCCCTGTAAAATGCGAAAGACTTCGTGTTCATCCACCCTGTGCCGTGTCGCGGGTGTCGAAGTACAACTCATGTAAAGTTGATTCCGCGACTGCAATTACAGATTTCGAACAGAGATGGCAACAAAGAGGAAAAACACAGCTTTAAAGAAAATATTTATATTAGAACCTGTTTGAAATTTAATTGAAATAGTAACTTAAGGCTAAATATACCAGTTTAGCCCAACATATAGCCTGCTTTACCCACGTATGTGAATGCTAATGCTTCTAGGTAATCAAACTGAGCAAAATCTGCTTCAAAACATTGTTAAACCCAATACTTTTTTAAAAAAAGAAAAAGTTAACATTTTTGGGAATTGGGTCTAACGTATCCCAAGAGGGTTAACGTTAGAAGTAGGTCTGATGAGAGAGAATTAGTCCTTTGGGGTGTTAGTTTTGATGTTTGTTTTCCTGATGGTGATTAGCATGTAGCACTGATTAGCCGCTGCACACGTGTTTTCTGTTTTTCTTGTGTTTAAGACGTACGAAAAAACTAACAATGTACTAAAAACGTTGTGGACCACTAAACACTGGACGTCGGATAGACTTGCAGATCGTGTTTATATTGGGTCCGTTGGTCCATGACCAATTCTGGACATCTATTCAACGTCCAAACTAGGTCCACTATTTGGACACCCAACCATGACCCAACTTGGGCGTCATGTTAACGTTCGACATTTGACCATTGAACTGGGTAATTTTTTTGGACCTCATTTGGACTTCTATTACAGGTGCAGAAAATTTACATGATTAATATTTATTTTATTTACAAATATCAACATTTTTGTTAGAAACATGATTAATACATATGAATAGAGATTATTTAAAATTATTTAAGATAATTTTCCAAAAACTCCATTTGATTGTCTCAACCAAAAGGTGGTAATTAACACATACAAAGGTGTGAGGCCACCTAGTGGAACACCAAGATCATGGGTTCGATTTCCAGTGAAAGCAATGTAATAGGAATGTAAATGTTTAATGCAATGTAAGTCACTGTGGATAAAAGCGTCTGCCAAATGCATAAATGTAACATCCTTTACAAACGTCCTCTACCCTTTTGAAACATGGGGCTACAGTTATAGAAGATACTAAATTATATGTTGAAAAGATGTCCACAAATGACCACATTTGTCCCACCGACGTCAACATGAGACGTGCAAAAGACGTCGAATAAAGACGTCGCCTGGTGTTACAAAACAACCCCTTTGGTAGGCCGAAATTGGTCCAAAAATTACATAGAAAAGACGTCACTCTGACGTCACATTGCACAGTTTCTAATAAGCTGATTTGGTGCTCAAGAAACATTTCTTATTATTATCAATATTGAAATATGAATATGTTTGAAGAATATAAATTTTAAATGAACATAATTTATTTGAAATAGAAATATTTTGTTACATTATAAATGTTTAATGTGACTTTTTATATAATTTAATGAATCTTACTCCAAACTTTTGAACACTAATGTATATATACACATATATAATATTGTCATATTAACCCTATAATAATTACATTCATGTCCGATTGTCTCCACAGGATTAATGTTTCATGAGCATCAGATATGATATATCAGAAAATCATCTTCTGCATCCTCAGTGTTCAGTACCTGATTCAATAAAAGCGCCACGTTCCTATCCATGTCCCGAGATTAAAAATTAATCTTTGTAAAAATGAATCACTAGGAGAGACAATAACACCTCCCCTATGAGCACGACTGCGTGAATACCAGTGCGGGGTTCTGCTGAATCACGACTGGTTCTTCAGCGATGAATTGCAGCTGCTGCGTCACTCCTGCCGGCCCCCGGGAGACGTGTAATCAATCAGACATGGGCCGTCACAGCTGCAAGGCTCTGCACCAGCCCATTAAAAGTGCATTACCTTCCCAGCATGCCTTTCACGTCTCCCACGAGGAAGGCGACAAAACCCGTCAGAGTCTCTATCACCAAAAAAGCCAAAGGGCCTCTTAAAATGATGTCCCTTCATAAGACACACAGCACAACAGTGTGTTTAGCTCAGTTATTAAGCGCTAAATGAGTCGTCAAAGATGTTGTCTTAACAATGTCAGTTCACTTTTGAAAAACAAACTTTCAATTAAGCTGGGTGGGGGCGGAATTTCAAAATAAATCATTTTATATTAAAGTATATAATTATTTTTGCCAGAGATTTAACTGGAAAAAAGTATTTTTTTTAAAAATGCACATGAAGGTCTTAGATCATTGTGAGGTTTTTTATTAAAAGAAAATGTTTTTAAAAATGTTTTATTAAACAAGTTTGATATATTATTTAAATAATGCATTTTTTCTTTTGAATAATTTATGTTATGATACTTTAAACAGTTCAAAACAGACTTAAACAGTAAAGTTAGAGATGCACAAATGATCTGTACCTTATCAATTATTCGTCAATATAATTTTTTCATTTTTTATTTATCAGCCCGGTATTGGATATTTAATTGTATGCTCAAGGTTAATCTTTTACAACAAAACATCAAAATTAAAATGTCTTTAAATTAAAAGTTATATGTTGTGATGCCTGCTAAATTCATTAACATTTGAATGAATCATTTTAGTCTTTAATGTGCTATTATTCTTTTATTTAGACAAAAGAATAATAGATAATTGTAGTCCATTATATGTTTCAGTATCACCCAAAATGTTTATATTGATGTGTCCCTAAAATTAAAATGGACAGCTACACATAGCTGTGTTTAGACATCAATTCTGTTGCTCGAAAAATGTAAACAACTAACCATCTAGCCTAGGTCAGGAATATTGAATCTGCTATTATTAGCAAGTTGAGAGCTCTTGGGTAAATAATTTGCATCTAAAATTCAGGCATCAGGCAAAAGGAGGCATTAGAAACTGCTCAGAAATGGAGAGTTTGAGCTGTGTGTCATGAAACATGGCACAAAAAAGGTGCAAGTGTAGGTGTATGAATGAGTGTGTGTGTGTAGATGATGGATGTGCCATCAAAGATTAACACAAAAGTCATTCTGAGAACTCGTGGGTTTGATACTGCGTGGGTGAATCAGCTCAGACGTTTCACTAAGAGGGAAATGGGTTGAGTGAGTCTCCAATAGCGAACCATTCACTCAAAATATACAACAGTTATATAATAATAATAATGCATTTATTTTATATAGCGCCTTTAAAAGTTGCTTTCTCAAAGCGCTTTACAGGCAAACATAAAAAAAACAAAACAAACAAAAAACCTACACTCCTCAACAAAAAAATAAAATGAATAATCAACTAAAAACAATAAAGAATAGAGTCATGTTTTTTATTACTGTAGTAGTAACTGTAAATTATGCATAATTACATGCAAATAACCTTAAACCAAAACCATATTATTGAAAATACGCAGAGGTAAGCCAATCATAACAACAGTTATTTGAAAAAAATAAAATGCAAAAAAAAAAAATGACTAGAGGTCCACCGATATATTAACAAGGCCGATATTATATGTCAATATTTGGCATTTTTAATTATCGGCATTGGCTAACAAGTTTTTTTCCTTCGCCTCGTTAAGTGTCATTGGTGGGACTTTTATTTTGACAATTCTGAAAACCCAGGGCAGACACATGTGAACGTCTCGTTCATGGATAACCCTCATTCCCTGAGTAGGGAACGGAGCTCCATTGGATGACGACGAATGGGATTTCGCTTAGAAAGCCTATCGATTTCAGTATACAAAACGAGCCAATGGCAAAGAAATGCCATGGGTCTGCGGAATTAGCATAGCATATCTCCGTTTTACCTTGTGGGTATAAAGGAGGATGCCGGCAACATGTAGATATGTTCCTTCGCTGAGGAGCCGAGACTGAACGGCGATCCCCGCGGTACAGCGGAAAGTGGCAGGAAGAAGGATCGTCTCCGTTCCCTACTCAGTTCCCTTTCTTTGTCACTCGGAGTTCTGTCGGATGATGACGAGTGGGGATAGCAGTCTAATCACTCCACCTTCTCACTCTCTTCCAGTGCCCTGCGTATATCTGAGATCCTTGTCGTGAGACTGGCACGGATGGAGGACTTCTATTTAGCACAGGAATCAAGAGAAGACACCTGAGCGGGTCCGGTACTAGCTGGTTGAAGCGAGTACACGAGAGGACACCTGCTCCACTCGGAGATTGTAGAATCTGGCGAATGTGTTGGGTGTGCCTGGGAGCTCTGCAGATGTCTGTTAGCCATGCGCTAGAGCCCAAGAGGACGCCACACTCCGGGTGGAGTGGGCAGTCACACCAAGGGGGCACAATCGACCTTGCTGCTGGTATGCCAAAGCAATGGTTTCCACTATACAGTGAGACACCCTTTGCTTGGAGAGAGCCTTTCCCTTCAGTCTCCCACCATAACAGACAAAGAGCTGGTCTGAGGTCCTGAAACACTGCATTCTGTCTACATAGATGTGGAGAACTCACTGGACAGAGCAGTGTCCAGGCTGGGTCTGCCTGCTCCAGGGGCAGCACTTGCAGGTTCACCATCGGGAGTGGTAGGAACCATGGGCACATATCCAAGCCGGGGTCTCAGGATCACGTGAGAAATTCCAGGCACGCTTCATCAACAGAGAATGCGAGGAGGTCCCCTACCCTCTTGATGGAGGCTAATGCAACCAGGAGCACTGTCTTCTTTGACAGGAACTTAAGCTCGACTGATTGCAGAGGCTCAAAGGGAGCACTCCGCAGGATAGTTAAGACCACTAAGAGGTCCCAAGAGGAAATGAGTGGAGGGCGAGGAGGATTCAGTCTCCTGACGATCAGGTCATGCTTCCCCACAGACTTATCTTTGACTGGGTCATGGTGTGCGGCAATAGCGGCAACATAGACTTTGAGGGTGGAGGGAGACGGCCTTCGCTCCAACCCATATTTAAGGAAGGATAGCCTGACACTGGTCGAACATCTCCGGGGGTATTCTGTGTGAAAAGAGCACCAGTTGACGGAAGAGGTTCAACTTCATGTCTTGTGGATGACGCTCTGGCGGAAGTGATGGTAGCCACCACCTCTGGTGGTAGGTACTCAAACCTGCTTCGTCCCATCTAGGAGCCACACGTGGAGGCTCCAAAGATCGAGAGTGCCATAGGGTGCCCCGTCCCATATGCCATATGCATTCTACACAGACACACGTTGAACAAACCAAAGTCCATTTCAAGAAATGTCTGTTCACTTGGCGGGCCATATTCGCAACGCCTTCAGGTAACTATTTCAGTCATCCAAGACCAAGTCATATCCATTTGAATGGAGGAATCCTGAAATCTCAAAAACTGCTTGCCAAACTGAAATTAAAATAACATATCAGCAACAAAATTTGACATGGACTGTCCCATAAATGTTGTTTCTTATGGTCAAGTAGCATTAAAAAAGTGTGTTTTTTAGACTACACCAGCCAATACACATTTGCAGTCCTAAGCGAATCTTAGGAACCAGAGCTTCTAACGACAGCTGCAGTGATGCAATGACTTTTCCGATCAGCAATTGGCTCTTTTGTTTAGAAGGCGGGGCATATTTCACCATATTGCAGATTAAAGTTTCTCCCATTCATAAGAAGTAGAAGTGAACCGTCTTTCTATATCTATAGTCTTAGAACAAACTTGTTTGAGTTAGCATTTGTTTGGATGTTTTGCGCTCCAGCTGTAATAGAGTATGGTGTGAGCACTAGAGAGACTCGGTGGATGTAGCCATAAACAGATTCAGTGAGAGGCTGACAGCGTGAGAGGATACACACTGACACACTGTCACCTACTCTGCTCTGCCTTTTACAAGATGAGCTGGTGCGTGGCTATAACTGACACGGCAACTGTGAAACAGAGTCTGGATATTATGATGGCTATTTACTGAATTCTCATACGTGCCACCTATCACATACAACATCTAAACCTATTCTAGTTAGCATATGTTAACTTTGGACTGACATTTCACATTGTCTTTCTGCACAAGTTGCTGTCACTTTAGGAAAAAAAAACCAGGATCCAGTCTTAGTGTAGATTTCGAAACAACCTTAGATAAAACAAAAAAACAAGTGAATAATTTTATATCAGTAAATTTGATCACATATATTTCTAAATATATCAGCCACCCTGCTCTTTTGATATGAGCCAATGACAAACCTATATTGGTCGACAATACAAATTTACAACTTTTTTTATGTTGAGTGCCAAGTTGATTTTTTTTTTATAAATATGAATTATCTTGGAGCAATTAATGTATAGTCAAACCTTTAAGAAAAAGAACCAAATATTATTATATTTGTTTTCTATATTTATTATTTATATACTATTTTATATATATATAGAGAGAGAGTTTATATATATTTGGATCAATTGTCAATATCAATTATTTTAATATTTGATTAAAAGAAACACGTTACAAAACTACCAAGTGCCACCAAGTGACCATCAAAATCATTTCAGAGACCGTAGTTGCTTTTGGCTCAGTGCTGGGCAAAAACCATAAAGATTAAAATACAAATACAACAAACATACTGATACATTCTCCACGTTCCTCAACCGAGATCATAGGTCAAGGGTCTAGTGGTCTGGAGTAGGAGTAAAGGTACAATAAATGAGGGGAAGCTTCATACTTCCTCTTTCGCCATGAGCGGCCATGCATAGGACTATGCTTGTGTGTAATGCGTGTACAGTGCATATTATCAACATAACTGGGCACAGACATGCTTTTCAAGCTCATTATTCGTGGCTAAAAGTGCAGTCAAATGGAAAATATAGTCATTTCAATAGGAATCCACATGATCAGGAATGTCATGTAAGGGGCGAAGGATGTCCCCAATGCAAATTTATACAGGGTAAAGTTGGTCATGCCAATTCATGTGTTGACCAACAGAAAGCTTGGTTTGAAAGTGACTTGTATAAGCTGTGCTTCATACATCTCTAAGCAATTGACAACAGACAATGGACCTTTTTGCCCAGAAATTTTAAGTCCTTAAAAATTAAAATTTAAGTCCCCTTAAGGGGATAGTTGAAAACTGAATTAGGTACTCATCCTCTTGTTGTTCCAAACCCGTAATTATTTCTTTCATCTTTGAAACACAAATTATTTTGTTTTTAATGAAATTTGAGAGATTACATTTGACTAAACTGATTTTTGGACAAAATCAATATATTCTTATGGATTATAGTTTTACGATCTCTTCATGAACTTTTTGAAATGACAAATTGATAGTTGTGTGGACTGCCAATGGAGGGACAGAAATTTTTCAGATTTCATTCAAATATCTTGATTTGTTTTTCGAAGGTGAACGAAATTCCTTGTAATCTTGGAGCAACATGAGGGTGAGTAAATGATGACATAATATTTCATTTTTTTAGTGAACCACCCCTTTAAGAAAGAAAAAGTCAAAATGTAATAGTCATCTGAATGTGATTCACACTGCCAAACGATTTTGCACCCATCCATTTATCATGCTCCTAGGCATAATACTTAAAATATATAATACTTAATAAATACTGCATGGAAAGTCCCTTTGGATCATATGAGAGACTTCTTGTAAAATCTACAGTGTGGCTAACAGTGGTGTTATTCATGATCTACTTTAATCGTAAAATGGGTTTCTTATAGAAGCCTCTAAAGAGCCCATGGGCACATTAAAAATAAGCAAGTACAATAAAGGAAGATAAGATAAAGGGATGTTTTGGAAAGATGAACCAACCACCCCAAGTGGGACAGAGGAGGATCGTTTACAATGCAGAGCGGTTTTCCAGTCCTCTGTGTCCAAACTTGCAGAATCTCATTTAAATACCCAAGATGCAACAATTCAAATACTAATTAGTATGCTAAAAGAAGGAAAGAAACATCACAAATGAAAGCCTTTTCATATTTCAGTTTCTCCTACACAATAAAATGGAGAGCAACATTTTTGTCACCAGCTTGTGTTTCTCAAATCCTATAGCTCACGTTTCTCATAGAGGTTCTGAGATCTCAGCAATGTTACACAAAGTGCTAAGATTTGCTAAGATATCAAAGTCTGCAATCAGAAGTTAAATTAAATATGAAGTCATACCTTTCTTATCAAATTTTCCAAGACCAAATTGTCAATGATATACTGTACAAATATTGTATAAGTCTAGTGTTTTTTGCCACTATAACTTATCTAAAAACTTCATGAGCAACCTCTGAGAAATCTTATTCTGGGTAAAATAATATAGTTAAGACTAGAACGTATAAAACATCAAAATATAAACTAAGAAATCCATAAGGCTGTGTAGATACTGTTTCTGTTTAGCTATACTGAGATTGATCTGTGGTCAGTGTTATGGGCGCAGAGAACTCAATAGATCAATTCCTATTTGTAGTATGTTTATGACCACATTTAAACAGAACAAATGCGTCCCAAGCACAGAAGCTACAATCCAAGACAAGGAAACTAGCCAGTGTTCTATCAAAAAAAGCATTTCAACATGTTCTACTATTATTATACACTGAATTATGAATCTATAATCTCTAACCCATTATACCACTGATAGTTGTTCTTACACATGTAAGGGTGGTTTCCCTACAAGCTGCAGGATTACTGAATCCCTAAAGAAACATTGTCAGCATGACGGCGTGAAACTGTATATTTCTTGTCTATTACCACCCACTCCTTCTTACCACCGATGGATATAAGCTGTGTTAGAATTAGCAAAATATGTGGGAGAGTATTGCTATGGTCTGACTATATTGAATTGCAATAGATAGCACTTTAAAACTGAATCAAAACTACTTAGCACATAATTTATGATTAAAAGGGTTTAATGATGATATTTGGTTATGGTTATACTCAATCAATCAATCAATCAATCAATCAATCAATCAATCAGATTTGAGGGACAAGTTTATTTCTGTCTTGACAGAATTATGTCAAGTTTAGGCTTACAACCAGGGTTAAGTAGCCTGGATGCCAGCTCGAACCCCGCCCAAAACTTTTTTTTTGGTCAGGAAGTTTGGTCTGGACTCAATCCATTGAAGAGTAATTATAAATTGTCAGGCCAATCAAATTGCCAGGGTGGTCTTTATACGATGATGGACAGATGATCTGCAGTTACGTAATCATCACGTTATCAAAGAGCACTTGGGTTGAACTGGTTTCCCTCAAAGATGACTGCAGCTGGAGAATTGAGATTTATAGATTCTGCAGCCTGTTCTCATCCCAAGGCATCATATACTGACGCTTTTGACTTTTCGTCTACATTCAACGCACATGGCACCCTTTAGCGTCAATATGAGACGCAGATATGGGCCAGAAGGCGCCTACTAGTGGTCTAACCCTAACCCAACCCCAGAGCTAAAACTATAACCGAACAAAGCTCTGTGCGTATTATATTGACGCTAAAGGGTGCCATGTGCGTTGGATTTAGATGAAATTTCTAAAGAGTCACTATATGATGCCCTGGGATGAGAATGCGTGAGATTCCGCTATCGTGTCTGTTGTAAAAGAAATAGACAGCGAGTTCATTTTAAAAGACGAACAGAGAACTTCGATCAAGGCATTTGTCGATCGGAAAAATGTGTTTGCCTTCCCTCCAACGGGATTTGGAAACAGTTTAATATCAGTTGGCTCCGATGGTTGCTATGGGACACAAAGAAAACCCTGTGGTCATTGTGGTTTCTCCTTTATTTGCACTCATGGAGGACTATCACTTCCATCTCATTTTAGGGAAAATAAAATATATGGGTAGGATTAGGATTAGAGTTAGGAATGGGCTTTAATTAGGAACTAAATTTGATTCCAAATATGTTGATCCAAGAACATATATGCCTTGATCCCTATCAGCACTTTTTGTGCTTTTAGGAATGATTTTGAATAAGAAAGAAGGGGTTGGAACAGAAAAGCAAATGTCTTTCTTCTTTCTTAACCCTACACACATTTATCTGCTAGTTGTGGCCCTGAATGGCATACTTAACCAATGCGTCACATTGATTATTGAGTACTGTGTAACTAAAGCTCACTAACACTAATGAGGGCCTTGACATGTACTGTTTGTTAAATCAATGTTCAATAGTGCTCTGCTAGGATCATTGTCTTGTTTGCATTTGACATTGGTGGCTGGATATATACACCCATTTTGGGCTCTATAAGAATTTTAAGGATTTTTTTTGGCCACTGGTAGAGCCACAAATATTGCTATCTGACCTTATGCCTGAGGCATATTTTGTTGATATCTGCTCAATTAATCATCCATAAATCGCCTCTTGGGATCTTGTGCACTCTCAAAGCTTCTAAAACCGTTAAAAAAGTTCTCACTTTCAACATGATGCTTTTGTAGTGCTTATCTACCACACCCTTTTGAATTGCTGTTTCCCTTTATCGAAATACTTAAAATCCTTTATCAAAACTCAGCTTTATACCTTCTCTAAAGAATGAAGAAGACCCAAAAAGTAATAAAGTAAATGACACAACCTACACTATGATGATAATACTGGAATTAAACATAACATAAAATATTCCCTCTGAGACCATCGTGAAAGTTGTGATCCAATATGTGTGTTTTTGGTAGTTGTCTTAGTTTCTACAGTATTTTCAATGTTGATATTTTTCGGTCAAACCGTTCTTGTTCATCAGTCATATAATGGAGCTTTAGGTGGTCCACGTCAAAGAGCATGCACAGAGAAGTTCAAATTAAACATGATTTAATGACTCGTAAATGTAAGTACACATTAATGGCCTAAGACACTAACCGAGCAGTTTGTGTGAGAAAACGAACAGTATTTATATCGTTTTTACCTCGTGTAACCACAGCCATGTCCAACTGATCTGAATCAGTTGTCCAATGTCCAACTGAATTATGTCCAACGTTCCGCCGGAAGTGTTTGCTTGCGCGTGTACGTCACTCATTGTTTACACAGAGATTTCGGAAGTTTTACCTTTCACTAAACATATTTAGATATATCGAAATAGTCTTCCATTGTGATTTCCTGTATATCGAAATATGTTTAGATCTTCACAGTGAAGGACAGCACTTCCGAGATCTCTGTGTAAACAATGAGTGACGTATAGACGCAAGCGAACACTTTCTGCGGAACGTTGGACATGTTTCAGTTGGACATTGGACAACTGATTCCGATCAGTTGGACATGGTTGTGGTTACACGAGGTAAAACAATATAAATACTGTTCGTTTTCCTCACACAAACCGCTCGTTTTGTGTCTTAGACCATTAATGTGTACACTTACGAGTCATTAAATCATGTTTAATGATTGTTTAATTATTATTCCTACATCTTGGATGCCCTTGAGGTAAGCTAAAACATATCAAAAATTAATATTCAAAGTGAACTAAAATAAGACTTCTTTGCAAACTGAAATGCAGAGCAGACAGTCTTTCACAACAAAGACAGCTGCCACACTTTGCCCACTTATTCCTCAGTCTATCACAGGATCCCCATGGGAATTGGCACTGCTAGACAGCATTTACTGTTTGTCTGTCTACCGACTGGCTGGCTGTCTTAAACATCTTTCATAGCTCTTTGGTTTCAACTAGGACTGTCAATTTATATTGCATATATTAATGTTTGGATTACACTTTACAACAAGGTCCTATTAGGTACAATATGGTAACAAATGAATGAGTAAGTTAGTGAAAATGACACAATTGCAATCAACACTCAAAAACAAACAAACAAATACATAAATTGTAGTGAAAATGTAATGTCTAACGCGGTGAAATTGTTATTAAGCAATTGGAGATGCTAGCTTCCTGTGCATTAAATACATCATTGCAACAAGATTCCATAAAGTGGCAACTTGGGATAAAATCAGCTATGGCATAAAGTGTAAGGTGTTTTCAATATCAATGACACTTACGGAACAGTGTGAATGGTTCCCTACTCATTTTATGCTCTTGATGTTGGTTAAAGATGGTTGGTTAAGTCGCCTGTTGAATTTGAACACTCAAAAATGTCACTGCACTCATTGCATGATGTACACCAAATGGGGCATGATTATTTGCAATGATTACAAATCACACTAAATGCATTTGTAAAACTGATAGCCGCAGATTTAATTGTGATTCACACCGAAGGTCGGAGCCAACATCAAAGAAATGGAGGTCTTTCTATCACAAACAAAAACACATACTCTGCATATGCCATTCGTTGTGTTGTACGGATATATTTTACAATTACACCGTCTAATTGAGCTGAGCAAACACAGAACTAAATCCAAATTGAAAATCAGCACCAGCGTCCCTGAAAGTGTGAGGCACAATTCAGCGAGGAGGTTCATCCAATAATAGTTCAGCATCTGGCTGGAGCTCTGTCGCAATTGGCTGTTAGACCAAAGCAGATGTACTTGCAGCCCCAGATACACACAGAAGCTAGGTTCCATGGCATTCTGGGTAAATGGAGATAAACAGCATGGCGATGTCTGGTGTGGTGGCCTGACACAGCACTCTGAAGCTAACAGCAGGGGAGCTGTCAACATATTAGTCCTCCCACGTCACAGCAAGCAACACAGAGAAACATCCCTCTAGGCGCACTTCTACCTGCCAGATAGTCAAATATACACAAACACAATGCCAGGCATGTTCATTTAGCATTTTTTTTGGTTTTATTATGATTTACCATGGTAATCCACCATCTTTCTATTGCACAGTAGGGTTTTCAAATCCCTGACACTAAATATTCAACTTCCCCACATGACTTGTCCTTAGACTTTCATTCATATTCTGAACACAAATTAAGATATTTTTGATTAAATCTGAGGGCTGGATCACTCCTCCATACTAGTCCATAGGCTTCTTGAAGGATTGAAACTCACCGGTCCAGAAAAGTTCGTTTACAGAAAGTAAAGACATCGTTAAAATAGTCTAAGTGACTTCAGTGGCTCAATCTTAAGTTTATCAAGCGGCGGAAATACTTTTTGAGCGCAAAAACAAACAAAAATAACAACTTTATTTCAACTATTCATTTCCTTTTCTGTGGGCCTCTAGTCAGTTAACGTAGTGTGATAGCGTAGAGCTACGTCACACTTAGGCTCACTATTGGCCAACGCAGTTCATGTGTGTGATGCGTGTGACGTACAACAACAGAAGCTTACGCTGTTACTCTAGTGAACTCACTTGAGGCCTACAGAGAAGGAAATTAATAGTCGAATAAACTTATTTTTGTTGTTTTTTTTTTGCGCACAAAAAAACATATTCTCGTCGCTTGATAAACTTAGGACTATTTTAACGACATTTTTAAGAACTTTTCAGGGAACAAGTTTCAATCCCTTAAGAAGCCAATGGAGGAGTGATCCAGCTCTCAGATTTCATCAAAAATATCTTAATTTGTGTTCCGAAGATGAACGAAGGTCTTACG
>JAOTRC010000016.1:14544586-14555003 GCA_027497675.1 Cyprinella lutrensis | reverse complement strand
TGATGAGCCATAATTTAGCAATAGATAACATCATACTGCAAATTGTAAAACATACATTTTCAATTTAACAGGCCAAGGAGAGATGATTGAAGTGTGTTTCGTCCGTTTTTATTGTATTTTTGAAATAATCATTTATCGGCCATTATAACTGCCGATACCAATAGTTTGGAAAATGTCTAATATCGGCCGATAATATCGGCTGGCCGATATATCGGTCTGGCTCTAATAATCGCATTAACCCATTTGTGATTTAGATTTTTTTTTCAATTAATAGTTCAGCCCTACATTTCACTGTAGTCTGATAATCAAAATGATTCAAAAAGTTGTCCATTTTAATTAGTATGATGAATCCTTAACTGAATTAATGACTATGTCCATCTCACAATGAAGGTAATTGTGTGCACTAAAGGCTTGTGAAGTTTTGTTATGAACTTGAAACTGCCAAGAAGGTGAGCAGAAGATCTCAGTGAGCAGTGAAAAGGCCTCACCTTGCTCCCAGGTGTTTGGCGAGCTGAATGAGAGAGTCTCTCTCAGCTCCAGTAAACTGACTGACGGACAGCACACAGTCTTTGAGAGGAGAGAAGCCCTCTCTCACAGTCACTGGAGTGAATAGAGGATGAGAGGCTATCGGCAACATACACTGCTGCTCCAAACACATGGCCTGAACACACACACACAAAATTACAAAAGGTATCTTGTCTGTCTGTGCATAAACTCTGTGTTTTTTTCTTACCAGCCAGGTATCTGTTACGACCTCATCTACTGTGGCCTCCACGTCACAGCCCAGCAGTGGCACGATGGCGTAATGCGCCACTGCTCTCAAGCGGCCCACCAGAATCTTCCCAGCGTTTTCCATGACAAGCTCTGAGAGCTGGGCTTCAGCCTCAGCTCCAAAACCAACCAAGATGAAGCGCTTCCCTGAAAACAGGCCACCCTCGGAGGTTTCAACCAAGGTTGAGTCCTTCTGTGCAGCTGGAGGCTCTGGAAGCAAAACGCTCTGCCGACTCCGTGTACTATTAGTGGCCTGAGCCAGCTCCACTACGATAAAGACAGTCAGGGAAGAATGAGGAAGACTGGCAGAAGGAGACAAAGGAAAAATGATATATTTATAAACTCACCAACAGTCTGGTCAGTCTCCATGTACTGCGAGAGCAGGTCTTCTTCTGCTCTGGCTTGACGGGCTGGACTAGGGGCAGGAGGGGGAGCAACAGAGGGTCTGGAGGCACGGGGAGCAGCTTTCTGGGCGGCTGGTAAATCAACAGCGGCTGGGGCAGGGGGAAGGAAGGAGGGGTGGAAGTAGCCATCCTCTGGGAGCAGAGAACCATGGCTCAAACTGTCCAGCAGCCATTGCACGGTCACTATATGAGGTCTATGGAGAAGAACAGCCCTGAGAACCATATTTAAAATGCTTAAATTGCACCTTATTCTGACTAAGGATGGCAATTTAGGAAGACAGGTAGAGTCAATTTGAACGACATGAGCAATGAACCTTGCATATTCAACAACTAGTTCTCCCTCCATAGTCCTCATTAAGGCCCCAATACACTCAAGATGAAGTAGAAGCAAAAAGAAGTTTGAAATAGCTGTTCAGCTATATACACACCTAACTATTATGTAATCGCCACAGACCAAGTGGTTTGAAGGTGTTTGCCAGCCATAGAAAACCTTTCCAGAAAATTATTTTTGGATAGCCGTTTCGAACTCCAGACTTGAACTCCAAACAAACTAGTTTTGGCCTGATTTTTTTTAAATAAAGTCACAACAGTTCATCGATTTCGCTTAAAGTATACCGGGTCCTTTATAGCAACCTGTCCTGGAACTTAAACTTTTTAGGCGGGCCTTTAAAAATATATAAAGCAATTAAAAACTATATAAAATAAAACAATGTCTACTTGTAGCCCAACTTAGATTTTGACTGACCTGTGAGTGGCTTTGTCTAGGAAGACTTTGACCCCCTGGTCTGGTTCTCCCATCACTATGTGTGTGAGCTCCTGGCTGGGCTGGTTAAAGCGCAGACCTCCAGCAGAGTTCACCATCCGCCTCAGTTTCTCCAGTTTCTTTCCGGAAAGGCCACACAGGTACAACTTCAAGAAGAAGAACAGGGTTGTTTTATTTCAAATTCAACATTTAATTTCTAGGATTTAATTGAGATTTTTAATCTAAACAATGTCTAAAATGTGTGACTTATAAATATCTAGGAAACACTCATATTTGAGTACAACTAACCTTACAGCCATCCAACAGGTCATCTACTCGACAGACGGTGATGTCAAATGAGTCGACCGGATCAGGAGTCTCTATGTGGCTGATTCCTGCAGCGGTGAGGGCCGTTTCATTTACATTCATGCTGATATTAGATATATGACTCAAGCCCAGAAGTGAAGGACCTTCTGCACAAACAAATGACAATGTAAATTCAATTAATCAAAATGAATCAGACATAGGAATTAGTGATAATATTGATTTATTCAGGTGACTTTTTGTGCTTTATGAAATAAATGTCGAATTATAACCATCTTGTGTATTGTCAATTTGCATACTAGCTTATGGGTCTGTAAAATGTTTACTAAAGAAATATCTTATGCTCAACAAGGCTGCATTTATTTGATAAAAAAAAATATAATAAAAACAGCAATATTGTGAAATATTATTTCAATTGCACATAATAGTTTTGTATTTCAAATATATTTTAAAATGTAATTTAGGCCTGTGATGTCAAAGTTGAAAGTCTTCAGTGTCACATAATCCTCCAGAAATTAGTCTAATATGCTAATAAACATTTCTTATTATTAGCAATGTTAAAAGTTATTTATTTTTGGTACCCGTGATCCTTTTTTCACGATTCTTTGATGAATAAAGTTTAAAAAAAAACTATTTTGTAATTTAATTAATGTCTTTATTGTCCCTTTTGATCAATTTAATGCATCCTTGCTGAACAAAAATTTAAATGATCCCCCGTAAATCATAAGTAAAGTGTTTTACTCCGCACCCTCTTTCCTCTTGCTGCCTCCTGTAGGAGTGGAAGTGTTGGGTCTGCCCGCCTTCTCCTCGGTTCTCTTCTTATCTCCACGCTCCATGACGTACCTGCTCTCATCCTGACAGAAGCCCTTCTCGATGCTGTCAAACAGCCAGTGCATGGAAACACAGTATACGTTCCATTTACGGGCAAACTCATATTTCTGACCTGAAATGCAACACACAAATTGAAATAAAGTACATGCTAAGACTGTTACCCAAAACAGCTTGATGAGGTCAGAGATTATGGGGTCACCTGTGGGTTCATTGACAATGAGATGAGTGCACTCGTTCATCTTGAGCTGCCCCGTGTAGCTTCCTCCATTCTGACTGCACAACCTCTGAACCTCTTTACGCTCCACGGTAGAGAGTCCCGTCACACACACTGTACAGCCTTTCAGAACTGGACACCGATAGTCTTCTATATTCAGCTCAGAGTGATGGAAAACACTAGGGGGAAAGAGAAGTTTTTAGGAGATCTGTTGAAAAAGGTCAGATAAACAGTTGAAGGGCCCCATTGACTGGCATAGTATTTTTTCCCATACAATGGACGTCAATGGGGTCCATGAATTGTTTGACTACCCATTTTCTTTAAAATATCTTATTTTGTGTTCAACAGAAGAAAGAAACTCATACAGGTTTGGAACAACTTGAGGGTGGGTTTTTCATTTTTGGGTGAACTACCCCTTTAAAGCCACCATGAAATCAAAATTGCCAATTTAAATATTGTATTTATTATAAATTATTTATTAAATGATACAAATGCCCTCGTTATCTTTAATAGGGATGCACCGATATGAAAATTTTGGCCGGTACCGATAATTCTTTATATTCGAAAGCTGATAACCGATATATCGGCCGATAAACTTAAATCCAAATTTTTATCTAATTTTGAGAGCCTGATTACAAAAACAAAAGTCTCAAAATTGAATCCATGTCCCAAGCGCACAATTATAATGATATTCTCCCTATAGTGTTGTATAGCCAATATGACAGATTTGCGCTGCACGTGTTGTACCGAACCGTATTTTCATTTTTTGAAGAGATTTCAATCATATTTCAAGAAATTCAAAAACATGAACAGAGCTCAACAAGTGTCTCAGCTGAAGGGAATAATACATTATTTATCAGCTTTAATATATCGGACACATTTTCTTACCAGGCCGATAACGATAACGTTAAAAATGAACATAAATCGTCCGATACCGATATGCTGGCCGATATATCGTGCATCCCTAATCTTTAATCAAAATAACTTGAATATTTCTCCTTTTTTTCGGCGGGAGGGCAGGACAACCTGTCAGTTGCAGCAATAGCAAACAACAACGGTCCAATCAATATCCATTGGACCAAGTCTGTCCAACATTTTTTCTTGTTCGAGAAGCTGTTTCACTCAGCTATATTTCACAACAGGGGAAAAAGACTATTACAACCACTTTAAAGTCAGCATGAAATAAAAATTGAAATCGTCTGTTCTACCGAATTCTGATATATCCATTTTGAAACATTTGATAAAACAAGGAGGTACTTGATTTTAAACACATGCTTATTGTCCGGTTCTTGCCTGGTACACATTCATCAGAAAAGAGATGTCAATGCTAGAGGGAATTTTGTGAGGCGATAGTTTGATTAAAGATTACGAGGGCATGTGAATTAAAAAAATTAAAATGATTTGCATGGATAAATAACTTATACAAACAAAATAAAAAACACTGTAATACTCTCATAAAAACATAACAATTATCAATGTTGATTACACAGTGACTTTAAATAACTAATTTGACCATGTAGAAGTTAATGAGTTACCTATCCTGAGACTTTTCCCAGCATGCTTTCACCCAGCTGGGCAATAGGATGGGCTTCCCGAGGCTTGCGGCCACCAGGTATTTCTTACTCCCCACTTCACCTGCCACCAGGTGAGTAACAGACACGTTGAGATCACGGTAAACTCGTCCACCCATCAGCTGGACAAGATCCATCACTTCACTCTACAACAACACAACTGCACATATAAGTGTATCGCCATTTCAAATCCAGTGTACTGCTAATGTAAGCAAAGGTGGATATAATAACAATAACATTTTAGCATTAATCATAAATGTTTTCTCCGTACCCGTGCCTCTTTGTCGAGATTGGTGCAGGAGATAGTGATATCAGCCATTGCCATGTTGTACACAGGCTGCTCTGCTTTGGGAACACATCTCTGCTTCTGCAGACAGAACAGCACTACAAGAGGACTCACGATCCTGCATCCCAGCTGCAAAAATTTAAAAAATTCAGAGTTTTAGAAGACTATCAACATTTATAATATTATATTATAAATATAATATAATATATTAATAATACGGGGACAAGTAGGGAAACATAAATGGACAGAACACAAGAGTTCAGGTATTACAACTGACGTTTTACATCATTATAAGCATCTTTGTAAATAATACAGAGATTACTGATGTACTGGAAATCTGGGAATTATAAATACACCACAAAAAGCAGATTCTGTCCTCTTTTGAAAGCGAATCCTCACCCTCCTGCAGTGGTCAAAGGAATTGCTGGTGAAATCACTGAACACAAACAGGGATTTGTCATTGTGGTCCAGCTCTAGCGTGGCTTCCTCGTCCAACGTTTGCACATACTTCTCTGACTGAAGTTCCACTATTGCCTGATGACAAGAATATGACTGTATGAACAAAAGGCCTATACATTATATTATTAAATGATAGATATTAAGAATTTCACATGTATCACCTTATAGGCCTGTAGAGCCAGATCAGTCTTCTGTCCATTGCGCTCAACAAATTTCACAATATATGCATCCTTGTTGCCTTTTGACATGGTGGCATTTAATCTAAATTAGGTGGAAGGAATACAAATGTACAAGGACTTAATTAATACAATCATTAAAAAACATGTAAACATCTGCTAGCACACCGTTATCGCACGTTGTTATCCTGTAATGTAATATGTCTCTATACTTTAACAGTTAATAGGAAATCAATACAAAAAACAAACAAAAAACGGATGTTACTTATGACAATAACAACGATCAATCAGCTTCTCATGGCAGGTTGTTTTGATAATCTCATAAGCATATGGCCAAACAAGACAAGTCATGTTGTCACACAGCTCTAAATACCAAGTTATGAAAATAAAACACACACTTATAATAACAAACGAAGACTTACCGCGAGACAGCGGGTTAAAACTAATTTCTAAGACTTTAATCTCATTTCAACTTAATTTTTATTATCATTACTGCGACTACGCCCATATAAATACCTATTGTATAAGACAACAGAATAAATTATGAACTAATCTGTGTGTATTTCATTCAAAGAAAGCCATTTCCAGACAGTCATTCGCGCCACTAGCTCTGAAAACAACTTCCGCTTCACGTCTGATTGTTTCTTTGGTATGAACAGGAGAAATGTTAAAATTTTTGACCGCCACCCACCGGACTGGAGGTTCGTAATATCGGAAATTATTCAAATTATTTAAAATCAAGTTCGTTTTACTCGTTTTTACTCTATGTAGGTGGAAAAAAACTACATTTCCTAAATACAAAGAACAGCTTTTTTCTCTCGCTCGCGAGACTGCTGTGCTGTTACCAGAGTTACGACGTAGGATTCGTAAACGAGTTGTTCTTCTTAAATCGGATCTTTTTGATGAATTGATTGAGCCGGCTCGGTTTCCAAATTGCAATATATTTGTGAATTATGTGTCCAAAAATTTAACTGTGTGAAAAATGTGTCGAAACAGACCAATGAGTTTAAAATGTGACGTATATTATCCCGCGCAGGTTTATGAACTAGTTTATTTAAAGGATTTGTTCAGACGAACCGATTCGCAGGAATCATGAACTGGTGGAACTTCCGTTCCTGTGAACTTTGTGTTTCGCTCCGGACTCAATAGCGAGAGACACTCTTCGCCAGCTGATTACTAACAGTGCAGACGTGTACATTAAGTAGTGATTTTAATCGTTTCTGTGCTTTGTTTACCCTCCTCTCATCGCCAACCCGTGTCTATTGGAATAGAGGGTCTTTCAGAAGAAATGACAACCGTTGAGGAACTGAGGCTGCGAATCCGCGAGTTAGAAAATGAACTCATTAAATCCAAACAGAAGCAAAGTGATGCTGAACATCATCTCAGACCAAAGATTGATAAAATGAGCGCTGAAGTCGTAGACTCAAACCCATACAGGTGAGCACTTTGATCCAGCTGTGTGTATGTGCTTGACTGACATATGGAGTGCAATTTTCACATTTAATTAAATGTCTCGCAGTCGTCTGATGGCACTCAAAAGGATGGGCATAGTGCAAGACTATGAGGTAAACATGCTTACTTATTTTTTTATGAGACTTTTTACAGTGTTCACCTTCCAACTATTCACCTGCTGTCATTCTCAGAGAATCCGCTCGTATAGTGTGGCAGTAGTGGGAGTTGGAGGGGTGGGGAGTGTCACTGCAGAAATGCTCACCAGATGTGGCATTGGTAAGGTAAAGCACCTTTATCATCATTCCTCAATATTTAGACCTAATATATGTAATGACATCAAGAGGCATGAATCAAATATAGAGATGCACTGATTGGCCAGTCTATAGCGTGGTGCAACCGTAAAGTCAATTAAAAATGGTGCATTCCTCAAGCCCTGTTGTGTTTAGTGTGGAACACAGGAGGGAAGCCAATAGCATAACCCCTGGTGACATGCCTCGGCTCTGCAGTAACAGACTGTCATGCCTCTTTCTGCTGTGTCTGTGATTTCTTCTCCTGCAGTTGCTGCTGTTTGACTATGATAAGGTGGAGCTGGCCAACATGAACCGCCTCTTCTTCCAGCCACATCAGGCAGGACTCAGTAAAGTTCAGGCTGCAGAGCACACTCTTAGGTAAAGGGGAGAGTTCACACAAAATGAACATTCTGACATCATTTAGTCACCCTCAAAGGATTGAAAATTAGCCCATGATTTACTCACCCTCAAGACATCCGAAGTGTATACGACTTTCTTCTTTCAGACGGATACAATCGGAGTTATATTAAAAAAATACCCTGGCTCTTCCCAGTTTTATTATGGCAGTGGATTATAGGATAATATGCACATACACACACATTATTATTTTGTTATTAATGAAAATGTACCTCAACTGTAGAGTTGATTGGAAATTATGAATTGAGGGGTCATTGACGAATTTGCCAACATTTGAATGTATTCTCATTATAATGCTGTGTTTTCCTGCACAGGAACATTAATCCAGATGTTGCTTTTGAGACTCACAATTACAACATCACCACAATGGACAACTTCACGCATTTCATGGAACGCATTAGGTGATTATTTTTTTACTGTCTCAATTTTTTCCTCATTTTGATTTAGTTGTAAAAACAGTTTTGGTTTTGTGTTTTCAGTCACGGAGGACTTGAGGAGGGGAAGCCTGTAGATTTGGTCCTCAGTTGTGTTGATAACTTTGAGGCTCGGATGGCCATTAACACAGTGAGTTCTTTGGATTAAACTACATTTAGCTATCGAAAGAACTATATTTTTTTGTGCAAATTTATGAAAATATGAAACAAATAGCTAGCCATTTAGCCACACTACACTTAATGATCAGCAATTAAGTTTGCTTCTCTCTCTCATAGGCATGTAATGAGCTGGGACAGACCTGGATGGAGTCAGGCGTCAGTGAGAACGCAGTTTCTGGACACATCCAGCTCATTATCCCTGGAGAAACGGCTTGTTTCGCTGTATGATAAACCCTCACCCAAAATATCAAATTAAGGGCCAGATTTACTAACTGCTTGCGTCAGTGCAAATCCTATTTTTTGGTGTTAAAAAAAAATACTGTCAATATTTACTGGAAACATGCAGTGAGTGATTAGTGCTGAAAAGGCGTGGGAGTTTGTAGAGTAGGAATTAAGCTTTCTGTCGCAAAATTTGTGGGAGGAGAGTATTTAAATGAATCACACAATGCAATTGACTAAGGTTTGTGCTTGTCAATTTTTGCCTTGTTTGCGACCCCATGCTGTTCTTGATAGACTGAATTGTCATTATGGAAATGATCTGGCTGTATCTGTTCTTTGACGTGCGCATTGTGAGTAACGCTAATCTCTCACCCTTAAAATGTTGTACCCTCTAAACATTAGTTAATTCTGTCAAATCAAATGGGTTGGAAAGTTAACAGTGGTCTGATGCAGTTCTGTCTGTGTGTTAGTGTGCACCTCCCCTCGTCGTGGCTGCAAATATCGACGAGAAGACATTGAAGAAGGACGGGGTGTGTGCCGCCAGCCTGCCCACCACAATGGGAGTGGTCGCCGGTCTCCTTGTGCAGAATGTCTTGAAGTAAGACCTCATCACAATCCTAAGGATTCAACACAGTGATTTGAAACCAATAAAGCCTGCTGTATTAAGTTTGTTATGCAACTTTGGTAACACTTTAGGATTCAATTCTCACTATTAACTAGTTGCTTATTAGCATGCATATTAGGATTTTTGGCTGTTTGTTAGTACTCATAAAACGCATACCATCATACCCAATACCTATACTTAAAGGGATAATTCACTTTGAAATACATTTTTGATATGTTTTAGCTTACCTCAAGGGCATCCGAGATGTAGGTGTCTTTGTTTCCACAGCATTTTCAATTTTGACATTTTTTGGTCAAACTGTTGTTGTCTGTCAGTCCTATAATGCAGTTTTAGGAGGTCCACTTCAAAGAGGTGCACTGAGAAGACAAAAGAAAACATGATTTAATGACTCATGAATGAAAGTACACACTGATGGCCTAAGACACGAAACAAGGGGTTTGTGTTAGAAAACGAAACACATTTAG
Source organism: Cyprinella lutrensis (assembly GCA_027497675.1). Lineage (NCBI taxonomy): Eukaryota > Metazoa > Chordata > Actinopteri > Cypriniformes > Leuciscidae > Cyprinella > Cyprinella lutrensis. The sequence goes on along the minus strand of JAOTRC010000016.1, from coordinate 14,545,165 downwards.
ATATATCAAAATCGTCTTCCATTGCGATTCCCTGTATATCTAAATAAACATGAAAGCCGAAAAATTCTGGTTTTGGTGGGGAAAAGGGTTAAGCTAAATCAAGATGCATTTACTTGAGAAGCAAAATGACTCAAGATAGTTTTCTTTTCTGAAAAATCTACCAAAATGATCATGCTTAAAACAAGAGAAAACAATGAATATGCCATTCAAGTCAGAAAAAACAAACTTCAAATAAATAAACTTCAAATGTAAAAGAAGATTATTTTTCTGACCCCAGAGACAAATTCTTGTTTTGTTTGTTTCAAGCAAAAAGAAGACTTAATATATTAAGTCATTTTCCTTTTCAGGTTTCCTTTCCTTTCCTTTCCTTCTCAATATATTGGGATAAATAAAAAATAAAAAATATAAAAAAAATATAAAAAATAACATATTTTAAGAAATGTCCCAGAAATGTTATTTCATTGTTCACCAGCTGGTTTGGTAACCAGAATTCTTTAAAATATCGGTAACACTTTACAATAAGGTTCATTAGTTACTGCATTAGTTAACATTAACAAAGAATGAACAATACTTCTTCAG
>JAOTRC010000016.1:14270511-14281219 GCA_027497675.1 Cyprinella lutrensis | reverse complement strand
TGAAGGCAGTTAGTATTCGGGTGAAGTCTCCCTCTGCTGGCGGAGAGGAGGTGGTGCAGGAGCCTGCTCCGTAACAAATACATTCATTTTGGCTCTGTTCTGTTTAGCCTAAGGGGGGTTATTGCTGCTTTCCCGGCTCTTATCTGAACAGGGAGTTCCCACCCAGAACAAAACCATACCGCCAATCCTAACTGTATGCTAATTGTCAATCATATTTGATGATAGCGGACCTTTAAATACATATTTGGACTTATATAGTGTATATTCTCAGATTAGAAATTGCTTTCAGACCAGTTGAATAACATCAAACTAACATGAGTCCACAAGAAGGACTGCAATGAGAATGTCCTTTTAAAAAAAGTGTTTGAGCTTTGAATCGAGTTTTTGGTAATATCCAGAATGCTTGCTCTGTTCTGATTCTTTTTGAAGGATGTCATTCATCAGTTTGATTGGCCTTTGCATACACCCTATTTATTCACTTCTTCCTTTGTGTGAACATAATTGTGCAAACAGAAAATATTGTAATGAATCTTATTTTAGTCACTTGTCATCTTCACTTTGCAAAATAAACGCTGACAGAATGATCAGGTCTTATATCATAATGAAGAGGTTTATTTTGCGGTAATTACCTGCTGACTGTACATTATCCCACTTTAAATTCTTTTATTATGTGAGAAAAAACAAACTCGCTGAATGCATCACAAGAGGCACAAAACTAGCAGTGTTATTCATCCATCATAGAGTATAGCAGTCAGAGAGTTGTGTAAGAATATTAAATAACAGTCTTCAGTGCTAATTTTCAGCCACTCATCCAGTGTTTAGAGATGTTTGCAGTCTAAAATACAGGTTATGCAGGCAAAGTGGCACATTATATGCTGTTCTCAAAGGAACGAAGAATGAATTCATAAAACTCTCCCACCAGTAGAGGCTGTAAATAGTTTCAGCGTTCAGTCAGTCTTGTTACAGTGGACTTCAAAGGCCAAGAAGCCCCTGGCACTGCTTACATTCATGCCTGAACTATGATGAGGCTTCTTTATCATTTGCTTAAACGCTTTGGTATTTTTCAGACATTAAACAGCCTTTGAGTGGTGTCATATTTGGCAGACATTTGAAGCCTTTGTTCTGGCCTTTTTGCATATTGGGCACATATAATTGATAACGTACATGTTCAGTACAGTAGAAGTGTCACAGACTATCATTAATGCAGTTCTGATTTGCATTTAAATAATTTTCCGTAGAAATATGTTTCCTTGTGCGTAAACGTGGATTTGTTTAAACAAACAGACCGTCCCAAATGCGATTGTTCATGATTAGCTTAACGTGTCAAGCCCTCGCTGTTTCAATATTACCTGTTCTAATTGTGTTTTGATGTTTAACTGATTTGACCATTTTCTTTTGCAGGTGGGAATGTTCGTCTGGCGGTGCACTTCATGAAACGACATGTCAACTTGAGATGCATTGTCAGGCAGCAATACAGAGGTAGTTTATTTCCTCTCCTCCTAGCCTAAAGAAAACTGATTTGAGTATTTTTTTCCACATTAAGTTGCCTCATGAAACAGATGATTATATCAGAAGCACCTGTGTTGTTACTCATACAGTTCATACAGCTGTCGGGCTCAGTCGGAGGTCACTGTCCGGATCGTTTTTATTTTGGAAAAAGTCGACTGAAATATGTTCACTTAGCTGGCAACTCAGAAAATGGTTCAAAATATGTTTTGTGCTGAACTTGTGGTTTCAAGTCAAATTTATACAGATCTAAGAGAAACTTCTTTGAAGAAACCACCTATTATATCTGGCTAGACAGTTAGAGAAGAATGCACTCCGTCCTAATAGAGGCAGAGCTCAAAAATTTGAGACTAAAGCCAAGTCCACCCGAGCCAGGCTTGACAGCGGCTCACAGGGAAAATGTGGTTTGCTTATCATAGTAAACAAGTTTAGTCTAAAGTTTCACTGTATCTTTAGAGGTACAGTACGGCATGTCAGACTCTGTGAAGCAAGTTACAATTATCATTGTACATTATTTGTGTTTAACGCAAAGAAATACAAACAAAGGAGAAATCACATTAGAGACTAATAAGCTATAGGCTATTTTAAGTGATCTAGGAAAAACAAAAAGAAGAAAATGTAGCTGACCAGCAATTTGCTTGGCCTTCATTTTTCAAGCTAAATTTGGCCAAGTTTGAAGGAAATAAACCGGAAAATACATCAAACATTGTGGTTTGTTTTACTTGTATCGAATTACATATTTGAAACTTTATTGACTGAGGGGCAAAGTGTTGACATTCAACTTTATGGCGACTTTGCCATTTTCTGAAAAACAAAAATAAAGCTTTTTCAACAGTATTCAACATTTCCCACGGAGAGGGCATTGAGGTCAGTTTATGTTGTTGACGCTCCTGAAAATTCATCTTAGTCATCTTTGTTTACTTCAAATGTCTGTGAGAATTTAATACAAATATCATTTCCCATTTCCCATTCGTTTCAAATACTGTATATTTTGCTAAATGTTTTCCACATCACTTTAGTTAGAGCTCCATCAGTATTTTTTTTTTGACCCTCACAGAGTTGCGTGTGTTTCCTGAGCGTGTCGTAGTGTGTGCCAGTCCTCCAGTGAATTCTCCACTTCCCAGTGGAAATCTGAACCTGGATGTGGTAAGAGCTGCTTGTGAAATAATGTTTATAATCAGTGTTGGATAAGCCACTTTGAAACTAGCTTGCCAAGCTACAGTTTACTTAATAAATGTAGTTAAGCTACAGTAAAATTACCCTCTTTAAAAATTATAGGATACACTATAAGTTAACAAAAGCGTCTAAATATTATTGAGGGGGTAATCTGATTTTATCCTATGCACGATCTGTGGGTTTGCCTGAGATGGTGACTAGTTATTTTCCAGCTCTTTATATTATATATAACATGTGTCTTTAATGTATGGTGCTTCCCAATCTTGAATCCATTCTCTGCAAATGCCATTAATTGGGTTCTGGACTGTGGATGTGGTTAATTCCTATGTGTTTTGTTCTCCCCTCTCGCTTATTATGGAGTGACAAATGAGTAGTTGGAAAGGGCTGATTGGTGAGGCTCTATACTGTTCTCTGAGGTGGACCACTAAATGCCTTTGGCCTAAGACATAGAGCATTGGGTTCTACACACTAGTGAGTGCAGGATGTAAATATGACCACTGAGCGCATACATTGAGAGTTTATATCAAGGTGTTTTTTAACGCCAAGAACCCCCTTTTCTAAAATCTAAAGGCATCTGTGTATCTGAATAGCAATGTAAACTTTGTGAAGAAAACGATGCTGTTTAAATATTGGCAATTGTGTTTTAATTTTACTAAAGTATAAAGTACTAAAAATATTTTCAAATGTTGTTTTGAAAACACAAGATTTCTGACCCATCTATAGAAAACGTTCCTGATATGAAATTCTGTAACTGTATAGCCCCTTTCAAACAGCGCGTTGATCTCGGGAAATTGCGGGAAATTGCCAGAACGACTTCTGTGTGAATGCAAACACGACCCGGGATTCATACCGGCATCGATGCCGGGTTGGGGACCTATTAATATTGTCGGAATCCATCCCGGAACACGCGCTGTGTGAACAAAAGCAAGGACCAATGCCGTAAGGGGTGTGTCATAGTGATGACACTCGTGCCATTGCGCGACTCTGTTGCTCTTAGAACAAAGTTCGTGTTCGTCATCAACAAAGAAAGGATGAACAAATATCTGCAAACTGGAACGAAGCAGAGACCAGGAGCTCCTCACTATCTGCACTGAAGCTGAGATCGTTCATCAGCTTTGTGGAACGATATGCGCGTGTACATGTTTTCGAAGCATATGTTACACGTCTCATCCTGACGTCATGTGTCTTTCCGGGATCTTTACGGGTTGTGTGTGAACGCACTCACAGATTCCGGCAAATCACAGGCAGTGTGGATGAACCGAAATCAAACAATCCCAGGACAAATGCCGGGTCACATTATCCCTGTATTTTCCGGAATCTCTGTGTGAAAGGGGTGTATACATACTAATACTGGTGGAGGTAAAATAATGTGGAAGTAAGGGTTACGCTACAGCATTAGAAGAGATCATTTTTATTTATTTATTTATTTTTAATTTTTTAGTTAATTGTATTTATTTGATTATGGCAGAGGCACAATTTGTTCAGTAAACCACTGTTTAAAAAGAAAATAATCAATTTAAGGTTTAGTTTTCTCATGTTTTATGACCTCTAGTTTCTGTTTTATTCTGTTGCCGTCATCTATAGTTTTGAAAACAAGAATGCATCTTTCTTTTGGGTATTCCTCTAAGAAACGCATCTGGTCGGGTGAAGCTGAGATCAGCTTAATTAAACGGGGCTTATTTAAAGGTATAGTTCGACCAAAAATCACTTCGTTTCTTCTGTGGAACATAAAAGACGATATTTTGAAGAATGTTGGTAACCAAACTGTTTTGGTTAACCTTTACTTCCATTGTAAGGACAAAAAACATTTCTCAAAATATGTTCTCTCTACACTCTAAAAAAAAAGGTTCTTCAGGGGTTCTTTGCGGTGGTCATGGTGCTATATATCACCACTAAGCTCAGTTTGGTTCTTCAGCGGTTCCTCAGTGGTTCTCTGTGGTGGTTAACATGCTCTATGGCACCTCTTATGGTTCTACATAGCACCATATGACAAAGATAAGTGCTATATGGCACTTAAAGTGGTTCTCCTATGATTACAAGCCAATGAACCACTTTTAGTGCTATTTAGCACTATTTTTTTAGAGTGTAGTTAACCATTGTGACCCATACCCATAAATCTACACTACCATTCAAACATTTGGGGTCCGCAAGATTTCTTTTTATCATTTTTTAAAGGAAATTAACACTTTTATTGAGAATGGACACATTAAATTAATCAGTAGAGACAGACAGTAAAGACTTAAAGTTCTACAAAAGATTTATATTCGAAATAAATGTTGTTCTTTTGAACTTTTTATTTAAGAATTGGGAGCAGCTCAACTGTTTTTCACATAGTAGATAGTTTGTTTACTACTTGTTTGTCTTGACTTGTTCTGTCTGTTAACTTTGCATTAATAAAAGACATAAAAAAAAATAACAATTAAAAAAAATGTTTATTAAGCACCAAATCATATAACTGAAAACTGAAGTAATGATGCTGAAAATTCAGATTTGACATCACAGGAATAAATGACATTTTAATCTATATTAAAATAGAAAACTGTTCTTTTAAATTGAAATAAAATTAAACGATATAGTGTTTTTGCTGTATTCTTGATTAAATAAAGGCTGCATTGGGAATAAGATACTTCCTAAAAATAAATCAATAAATATTGTGAGTATTCATGACTGTCCTCATATGAAAAATCATAAAATCACCATTGCTCATTCAAAACGATGTTGATTTGTTGATGTAAATCATATGATGCATAATCATACAGTATATGCAGCAGTGTTAGAACACCAACATTAGTAATGCGAAAAACCTCCATGCATGCCTCGCCAAATCTGAAGAAAGACAGAGATGAGAGAAGCAAAATATATAGCCAAAGACAGATTAAGACTGAAAGGAAAGGACTGACGCATTTTGCTGTTTATTCAGCTAGATCCTGTTTACTATGTCAGAATGAGAAATCAGTTGTTCATGCTTGAAGTCATTTGTGAGGCTGTGAATTCATTAAGAGCATTTACCAAAAGATCAATGACTGTACTGAGATCAATGACTTCCAGTGAGATGGATGTTTGTACAGAACATGAGCATTAAGCATGTGCTATATCAAAGAGCGTTTAGCATCACCCATGACTATCCTATTAGATTTCAGGTGGCTCTAAAAAATAAATGTGATTCAAAATAATGTCTGAAATATACAAATGCCTTTTTCCCAATTATTTCTCTATTTCTACAAATAAGCAGATAGTGTCTCTTCACTCAATCATCTAACTATACACTATTGTTTTTTTTTAAAGAAATGAATACTTTTGTTCAGCAAGGATGCATTAAACTGATTAAAAGTGGCAATAAAGACAATGCTACAAAAGATTTCTATTTTAGATAAATGTCGATCTTTTGAACTTTCAATTATTCAAAGAATCGTGAAAAAAAACTTGTCATATTTTCCACAAAAACATTAAGCGGCACAACTGTTTTCAACATTGCTAATAATAGGAAATATTTACTGAGCATTAAATTTGCATTTTACAATGATCATGTGACACTAGAGACTGGAGTAATGACGCTGTGCAAAGCATGCTTAGTCACACACGCACACACACATTCTGAAATGTGCGTTTAAGGAAGAGGCATTCACCCACACAGTCATGATAAGCATGTATACAAAGACTATTACAACTTTTATCTTCTAATAAATCACATTTAAAGACTCTCACTTCACCTCCTCATGATGTGTTGTGACTCCTGCCTGACAATGTGTGTGTGTGTGTGTGTGTCTGAAAGCTGGCAAAGAGTAAATCTCTTGCCTTATTACTACATTACTACTCTGTCTTTGTAAGAACGACAAGACTGAACTGAAGATGAAGAAAACAGAATAATGAATTCCTTTTTCTTTGATAACAGATGAAGTCAAACTAATCTTCACCCAAGACAAAGTTAGAACACACACATCCAAATACACTTTTTTCCAAGCAATTCTGTTTTGTTTTGATGAAATATGCAAATTTATGAGCGTATAAGTTCAACCGATTGATGGAAGAGCTGAAACAAATGTAAAGTGTATGATTATTTAATGAGACTGATAAAAAAAACATATAGCGTCTGTGTTTCTGATGAAATCTTTATACCGGATGTCATGGCATGCATTATATTAATGCATGAGCTGCCAGTGAGTGTGTTCAAATGTTATAGTCTTGGCAGAAAAATAGCTTGATGTTTATGTCTTTTCCCAGAGGAACTAGATTTCTCTCCTGATTTTTTTCATCTGTCCTTCTTAGTTGAGGTAGCAACACAAAAAGATTTATACATTAACATAGCAAACAGCTCCAAAAAGCATCCTAAAATATTATTATGCACTTTATTCATATCTGAAATTCACTGTAAAAAAAATCCACTAGAAAACAAATCATCGACGTCAAACTTGGTGCAACGTGTCTTAAGGGGTCAAGTTTAAATGTACACAAGTATAAATGAGATTAAGACCACCAAATGTTTAATTGTGTCCATCTTTGTGTTGATACATCCTCATAAAGGCTCATATTTGAGTTGTTGTGTAAGGCCGAGCTCATTCATTGCCCCCTGAAGCATTTCGGATGCATCCTAGTGGAACTTGCTATAAATTAGACTGAGTGGAAATCCATAAATAAAGATGCTCATCTTGTACTTTCTACTGCACTCTACTCACACTAGAGCTTCACAATTCTTGCTCACTTCCTCATCCACACTACTTTGTTCTTCACTCTCTAATAATTGCAATTATTGTCCTTAATTTATTAGTCGTGGTTTTAAATGCAAGGTCACACTTATTTAAACAAAGCATTAACATTAAAAATTAAACATTTGTTCATAAATCACCCAGCATCATTTGTGCTATGGGCATGAGTGATGCCTCAAATTATGTGGTTATTATGTCAAATACTTTAGCAACCACATAACAATGCTCTCTAGTAATCACCCAGAACACCCTCACAACCACTTAGCAACATCTTTTTTAACTACTCTGAAACCACAAAACAATGTTTTAGTAACTACTCAAAACAGCCTAGCAACCACACAGCTGCACCCGGGAAACTATCAGAACACTCTAGCAACCACATAGCAATGCTCTGGTAATCACCCAGAACACCCTCACAACCACATCGCAATATATTTAGAACTACTCTAGCAATCACATAAAAATGTTCTAGTAACTACTGAAAACACTGTAGCAACCACATAGCAACCGATAAACTATGAGAACACCCTAGCAACCACATAACAATGATCTAGTAATTACCCAGATACCCTTATAAGCACATACCAACAACTTTATAACTCTAGCAACCACATAATAATGTTTTAGCAAGTCCTAAAACACCCTAGCAACCACATAATAATGTTTTAGTAAGTACTCAAAATGCCCTAGCAACCACATACTGTAGCAGCACTCAGGCAACTATCTGAACACTCTACCACATAGCAATGCTCTAATTACCCAGACACCATCACAACCAAATAGCAACACCTTTATAACTACTCTAGCAACCACATAACAATGCTCTAGTAATCACCCAGAACAGCCTCACAACCATATCACAACATATTTATAGATACTCTAGCAATCACATAAAAATGTTCTAGTAACTACTGAAAACACAGTAGCAACCACATAGCAACACCCGATAAACTATGAGAACACCCTAGCAACCACATAACAATGCTCTAGTAATTACCCAGATACCCACATACCAACAACTTTATTACTCTAGCAACCACATAATAATGTTTTAGTAAGTCCTCAAACGCCCTAGCAACCACATAATAATGTTTTAGTAAGTGCTCAAAATGCCCTAGCAACCACATAGCAACACTCGGGCAACTATCTGAATACTCTACTACATAGCAATGCTCTAATTATCCAGACACCATCACAACAAAATAGCAACACCAATAACTACTGGCATCCACAAAACAATGTTCTTGTGTCTTCACAAAACAACCTAGCAACCACATAGCAACACCCTAGCAACTATCAGAACATCCTGGCAACCACCTAACAATGCTTTAGTAATCCTCCAAAACATCCTCACAACCACATAGCAACACTTTTATAACTACTCTAGCATCTACATAACAAAGCTGTAACTACTCAAACCGACCTAGCGACCACACAGTAACACCTTAGCATCTATAAGAACACCCTGGCAACCCCATAACAATGCTCTAGTAATCACCCAGAACACCCTCACAACCACATAGCAATACCTTTATAACGATTCTAGCAAATCACATAAAAATATTATAACTACTCACAATGCCCTAGCAACCACATAGCATTTGGCAAGCTTTTGAGTGGGCAACCCTAACAATCGCGAACAGCTATGTTTCCCTAAAGCACTGTAAGCCAAGTAGATCATTGAGACCATTAGTGCCAATGAGTTTGTGAACTGGGCTTATGATATTTTTGGGAAACACAGTCCGAAACAGATTAGCAACCTCCTAGCAATGCCCAAGCAACCACCCAGGACACAAAAGAAAAATCTTTTTAGGAATCACTAAAATTCCCAAGAAACTGTGTAATATTGTGGCAGCAAATTTTGCACGGGCAGACATAGCAACTATAGCACCATAGCAACCACACAGGACTGTGGCAACAACTTTTGAAAAATAAAAATATCTTTAGCTGACCTTTTTTTGTTCCTCCCTCGTCTTCCTCTCTCTATTTTGGTTTCACTGAAGTGTGCTTTAAAACGATCAAACTATGCTATGACCGATGAAACGACAGCCAAGAGTTTCTCTCTCTGGGCCAAACTAATTACGCTGGCTGTCATTAATGAGAGCACACCGAGTCACTCTTTGACTTACTTGCTGCAGATCTGTATGATCAAAGAAAACAAACATGAGAGGGAGAGACACAAAGACGGAGAGAGGGGATGTGTGCAAAGAAGTGCTCAGTAATCACTATGTCAGATTTTAGCACAGCTAAATGATTTCTGAGTAACCGACCTTACTCGTGAAGAATAACAACTGCAAATAAACTTGAGCGACACAAACAGATGATGGGACACACTTAATGAAATCAAAAGCAACGTTATATGTGTGTCCGCACATGTCTTTATCTATTTAGAACAACTTTTTTTATTGACTATTTATTAATTGATACTCATTGTTCATTAAACATTTAAGATAATTTAATTGAACCTTCAGTAGTCTCAGCTTCATTGCTAGAGTTGAGCACATCGATTATCTAAAACAAAGCTCTGGATGTAAAAATAACAATGACTTTTAATTTGAAATACTTAATCTTTATGTGCCACTTGAACACATTTCCCTTAGGCCGTGTGTCCACCAAAGCGTTTTTCCACGCGCCTGGCGTCTGTTTTCAATTGTTTTCAATGGGAGTGCCGCGTTTTTTAAACGCCATGAGCGTGACGAGGCGCTGAGCGTTTTTTTCACGCTGAAGCGCCAAGCGCCCAGCATTTTTTACTGGTCGCCGAGAGTTGAAAAATGTTCAACTTTGGAAAAAACGCAGCGCTCATCACGGTCACATTTTACCCAGCCGTCCAATCACAATGGAGGAGGGGCGGGACTAAACCACGCTGACCAACTGTGTGCTGCGGATATTCTGTATCATAGCAACGAAACGTCTCAACAGAAAAAAACGCTGCGCCGTCAAAACGCTCTCAAGCGCCCAAAGCATGGCGTCTTCAGCAGAGCGTCTTTGGTGGACACACGGCCTTTCTTTCTTCAGTGGAAAATAAATTAAGGTTTTTGATGAAAACATTCCAGGATTTTTCTCCATATAATGGACTTCAAATGGACTTTCAAGGTCCGAAAGACAGTTTCAGTGCAAACTGTTCAAAGGGCTTTAAATGATTCCAGACGATTAATAAGGGTCTTATCAAGCGAAACGATTGCTCATTTAAAAAAAACAATAACAAAGTTTAAGTTTTATAAGCTCAAAAGGTCCCTTGCTCTGTTCTTGTAACGAGGCACGAGACAGATTAGAATCCATGTGCAGCTTTATTGAGGGATAGTCAAACAGGCAATGGTCAGGCA
>JAOTRC010000016.1:14221465-14234248 GCA_027497675.1 Cyprinella lutrensis | reverse complement strand
TAATTTTGTACTGTATATATAAGAATTCTCCTGTGATAGATGTATGTCTACTGTTGGATATTATTAGCAGACAAATTAAGTGAGAATGTGAAATGTGTTTTCAGAGTATTTATAGACCAAAGAGTCCAATAGAAACTCTAAACATTCTCTTAAAACTAAAATGTGATGTGTGCCCTTTTGTTTCCTGCCTCTTTCTCACCTCATCTTTCTCTTCGACTGCAACAAACTGACCCATTTCTAGAACAGTCAGCATTCATGAGGATTATGGGTGATAACCGCACTCACACACACACACATGAACAGGCATATACACATCCACAGTCAAGTTTGATGATTGTCTATGCTGTGCCCTTCGAAAGAGGATTATAATGGCCGTGAAAAGGCAGTGAATTATTGACAAAAAAGCGACTGGATTTAGATTTTAGGCCAGCCGGGGCTAAACAGGAAAGAAAGGTCATCCAAAACCGTCAAGCAGGCGGTTACAAGCAAATTTACTATTTTCTGTTTTTCTCAGGTTTTTGCAAACTCTCCAAGTGATGAGCTCAATTACAGCACTCATGGAATCCTTCCTGATGGATCAGCAGCTGTCAGTGATTCAGGTGAACACCTACGTTCAAGGCAGCTTAGGGAGAGTGCAATCCAATATCCGTCAGGTCTCTCATGGGGACAAAAGCTGTTCAGACGCCATTGCTTTCTTTCTTATAATTGTAGTCTTCAGGACACTAGTGCTACTGGGCAGCTGTGCACTTATGTGGAAGACACAGCAGCTATCCCACAATGCACTTTCAGCCTTTATTCTGACATCTGAGGTCGAAGAATTACAGGATTTAAGCAATTTTAAGTGCGTCTGGGTATCAAAAAGGTTCAAGAGAACCCGGTACATTGGAAAAGGCTCAGCTCACTGTTGAGTAAGCAAAAAGTGGCCTCTGAAGAAATTTGCAAGTGAAATTTTCTCAGCACTCCAGCGTGAATTTGTTTGGCAGGCACCAAGCTGGGCAACTTAAAGCACAAGGCAACAATTATGTGTCATCAAATGTTACCAGACTTATGATTTTCCCTTGGTGACAGTAGCAAAAAAAGAAGCAGCAAACTCATAGACCAGAGACTGTAGAATACCCAGAAACTCCTAGCAACCACTTAAGCCGGGAACACACTTAAGGACTGTAAGGCCGATTATGAATGTTATTTGATACTTATGAATGATCACGCCTAAATGTGCCGAGTCAGAGATACGTTCAGTGTGTTTAAAATCTGCTCCAGTCATTGGAAACAGTCAGTAAGTGTGTCAAGTTCAGTCTAAGAATGTTTGCTAGTGTTTGCTAAGTGTGCATTAGCAAACTAGCACAGCATTTTGCTAAAATTCAAGCAAACATAAGAAATATCTTAACAACCACCAATGCCCTAGCAAAAACGTACCACCTTGAAAACTCAGAAACCCTTTAGAACACATTAACAAACACCAATCAATGGCCTAGCAAACATCTACAAAACCCATAGTATTCACCTAGTAATGCCGCAACCATCACAAACACACTTAACAACCACTTAGCAACACCCAAGCAAACATCTACCGTAGCAATTGCTTTGCAAAGCCCTAGCAACAACCTAAGCATCCACCTAGCAGTGCCCTAAAACCCATCACAAACACCCTAACAACCACTTGACTTGGCAACCATCTACAACCCTAGCAACATTTAATCATCTAGAACACACTAACAACTACCTAGCAACCATCTTAAAGACCCTAACCACTTAGCACTGGCCAATTTTTCAAAAAACGCCCATCTGGAGGGCAAAACAAGTCAATGAGCAAATCCCTGTTTATGGAATTTCCCATAGAAAAACATTAGAAAGGAAACGCCAAACCATTCAGCTTGTTGAATTTATAATCAGGGCTCCTATGCTCAACTGGGCACAGCGGGGCTAAAGACACGACGGGGTAAAAGGCGCTTTCGGTTTTATTTTCCTCTAAACCATCAGATGGCACAGCACCTTGCAAAACATCCACTTTTTATGATGCAGGACATTTGCAAATACGATCTTTACATTGTGTACAGTTGGTGAGGATTCAGTAAGGTAATGGGCGTTCAGTTTTCGAAAGGCACGGTAAAGGCCAATTTATACTTCTGTGAAATTTAAACGCTGTAGTGTACGGCGTTGGCTACGTACGTAGGTGACGCCGTTGTGAGTATTTATACTTCTGCGTTCGGGTCTTGGTTGCTCTGCAGTACTGCTCCAAAACGCTAGTTGGCGGCGGAGGGTATTAATGTTCAACTGTGTTTAGATTCCTCGCGCTAGCTTACTACAAGCAATGGCGACTGAAAGAGAGCGGATCATGTTGAAGTTGGAGCTTATTAAGGTGGAAAAACAGTTAATTTTAGTGAAATTACTAAAACTGTAAGGCAGAAATGAGAAAAGACGTCGGAGGAGATGGTACGTGTGGAAATGCGTAGGAGGAAATGCGATGCTACCAAGCCAACCAATCACGATCTTACGGTCCGCGACGTTGCGACTTGCAGTTACATTTTTGAGGAGGTGCGTGTCAGGCTACGGCGAAGGATACGCGGCATGGGACGCGTCTGTGCGTATGCTACGCCGTACCTACTGCGTGCACCCTATGCAGAAGTATAAAATGGCCTTAAGCAGTTGACCAATCACAACAGAATGGGACATCTGACCAATCAGAGCAGAGAATGGCTCTCGGAAAGGAGGGGTTTAGAGAGACTAAATCTTCAAACGAATCATTTGAAATATGTGGTGTTATGAGACAATGTATAATATGAGAAAATGAAAGTGTTTTTTGACTTGCATGTAAACCTGTTGTAGGAGACCTCCAAAACAAATCTTTAAAATAGCATAATATGTGCACTTTAACAATAAAACCAGGCTGCATTAACACAAACAAATAAAAACACACATACCTTCCCTTATATTTCAAAGAGGCGCATCTGTTGAGCCAGAGGTTTAACTGCAAAATAATGCTATGGGACACAACAAAATACACAGATGCTTCCTCATAAACAAATATATACATTAAACAAACAGATCACAGCAGTTCTGCGCCAACGCTAATTGTATTCTGTTCACATACAGTTTTAATATACAGACATTAACATTCAGAAAACACACTGCACTGTTCATGATCCACTGCCTCGCATTCTCTAAACACATGCACGCACGTACACTGTCATCACTCACATATGGCTTCTCTGGTGTGCATGGCCAAACACAGACCCACATCTACACACTGAGACACACGAGGGTATGCCACTGTTGTTTAGGAACTTTAGGGCTGAGGCACGCTAATGTTAATTCAGGCCACATCAGCATGACGTTTGCACATCCACAGCATGAAAATGAGGTGTGGCACGCACACACATACACAGACGGGATGCAAATTCTGTGTAATAGTACATGAGTGAATGAGGAAAATATATGAACACAGCATGCTTCTGAAGTGCATGTTTGTATATATAGTATATCATAGTTATAGTTGAAGAATGAATGGTGAGAAAAGTTCAGCAAGTGAATATAAACTCTCAGAACAAAAGGTACAAAAGCTGTCACTGGGGCTGTACCTTTTCAAAAGGTAAACTTTTGTCCATTTTAGGTGGTAACATAGACATTTAGGTGGTAATATGAACATTTAGGTGCTAATATGTACATTTTAGGTGCTAATATGGACATATAGGTGCTAATGTGTACATTTTAGGTGCTATTATATACATTTTAGGCGCTATTATGGACATTTAGGTGCTAATATGTAAATTTTAGGTGCTATTATGTACATTTTAGGTGCTAATATGGATATTTAGGTGCTAATATGGACATTTAGGTGCTAATATGGACATTTTAGGAGCTATAATGTAGTACATTTTAGGTGCTAATATGGACATTTAGGTGTTAATATGTACATTTTAGGTGCTAATATGTACATTTTAGGTGCTAATATGTGCATTTTAGGTGCTAATATGTACATTTTTGGTGCTAATATGGACATTTAGGTGCTAATATGTACACTTTAGGTACTAATATGTACA
This sequence comes from Cyprinella lutrensis, assembly GCA_027497675.1. Lineage (NCBI taxonomy): Eukaryota > Metazoa > Chordata > Actinopteri > Cypriniformes > Leuciscidae > Cyprinella > Cyprinella lutrensis. The sequence continues at coordinate 14,230,208 of JAOTRC010000016.1, read as the reverse complement.
TTTTAGGTGGTAATGTGTACATTTTAGGTGCTAATATGGACATTTAGGTGCTAATATGTGCATTTTAGGTGCTAATATTTAACATTTTAGTTGCTAATATGTACATTTTAGGTGCTAATATGTACATTAAGGAACCAATATGCACCCTTTAGGTACAAAAGTGTACCTTTTGAAAAGGTATCGCCACAGTGACAGCTTTTGTACATTTTTTCTGAGTGTAGCCTGTCTTTATGAGTGAGTCATTGAATCATTCATTCAAGCAATTAATTTAAGTACATTTCATTCAATCAGAAACAAAACAAGTGACTCCCTTTGAGTCAGTCACTGAATCATTCCCTCAAAAGATTAATTCAAAAACACTGATTAATTCAATAACACTATAGTGTTTGATGTTTGGAGATGTGTGGTGCTTGATTCTGCTTCTACTTCAATTTGAACTATTTTTGTTGGCTAAAAATCGACCAAATAACTGACAATATGTCTCTATAAAATCTAAGTTAATCAATATTACCTTATTTTTTATTGAACCTTTGAATAAAAGCATCATCACAACCACAATTAAGCCATTGGACTGAATATTGTGAATTTTGCTACAGTATGCTAATCAAGTAGTTAGTTTACACTCATAGAGATCCATATCAAATCTCTGATTGCATAGGATCTCCATTACCTAAACCACCTCTTCCCAGAGCCTTCCAGTATCCTCGCTAGAAGATCACTCGTAAATACCAATATACATTTTGCAGAGATCACTCCAGTCTACACAGTCAATCATTATTAAATTAACTGACTCCATTCAGAATGCATACAGACAAGTTGAAGTAGACACACTTGTGAACTCTCTCACTTAAAATGAAGAGTAAGATTGTATGTGTGTGTGTGTTAGGATTGTACTTAAAAGAAGAAAAAAAGGATAGTTAAAATAAAATGAGGCCGGAGAATGGCAAGTTAATTAAGGTTTAATTTTAGTCGATAAGCCAGAGAGAAGATGAACCACCAAACACAGGAGAACGAGGGATGGAAGTGAATTAGCCAGAGGGAAAATAAAAAGTAACGCTCGGACAATACAAGTATGGATACTGTACATCCACCTCAAAAGTGTCTATGTGGGTTCCCGTGGGTTAAAGTTTACACCTCAAACATGACAAACACACACAACCAACAGTCAGAACACATCTAGAGCTACTGGAATAAAAATAAGATGATCACACACATACACACTTTCACAAATCACTGGGTTAACGATGTAAATAAGTAAAGAAATAATGATGCGCTTACCCAGGCAAAGGGTTAATGAGATAGCAGAAACCATGAGCTAAAGAGATATATCATATTTCTGACATTTTTCTCGCAATTTTGAGTTATAAAGTCATAGTTGTGACATATAAGCTTGTAATTGCCAGAAAAATGTCACTATTTCTTTATATAAACAGTAAAAAAAAAAAACTTTAAAATTAGAATTATAATTTATATCTAAATTTATAGCTACTTATATATAAAACAATAGAAGTCTATGGAATGTGCCCACTTAGATGTGTGCATGCAAATCTGCTTGCAGATATATGTGGCTACCTATAGATTAACACAGATCTGTCAATCAAAACCGGTCAGTAATGGCATTTCACACACACACTGGTGGTCTCTAAGCCCATTTCCCAGTGGGCAGCTCATCTATGTGACATTCTAATGAGGTTAAGCTATCCAGATTTATTAAAGTAATTGCCATGCCTCATCACAATGACAGTATCATGCACCAATGACAGTGGCCCTGTTTCGTGATGGATGATTCGATTTTTTTCAATTTCAATTCATATTTGTAGTGTGAGAGCTGTTTTGATGAAAATTTCAATGATTTTTAAAAAGCTGTATATATTGCTTATAAATATTTTACCACGTTTAATGCAATCTTTCAGAAGTGTGTATGAAGCTGGAAGAGCGTGACCTTTAATCTGACCTTAAGCATGCTGATTACTAAAAATCATGAGGGGAAAGGTTAGACTCTGCTTGTGTGTGCTCATATGATTCAGTATGCAACATTTATGAGACACCTGACATCATGTTTTATTAAACAACTATGCATAGAAATCAGAACTGCCCAACAAATTCATTTAGAGAAATTTGTTTGTTTCTTGACAATACAAAAAAAATCTGTTATTTTGACAATAACAGGCACTTTCAGAAACCTAATAGCGAAATAAAAAAGTTATTAAAATCATTGCAACATTAATAGCTTGATTTTCACCACAAAATCTTTTTGCTATTGAAGGTTAAAGTTAACTTCACTGATTTAACGGACCTTTTGTGTCACCACTCAAAACTGTTAAGTCTTTGCATGACTTAATCAAAACATTTTTGTAAAAAAAAAATTAAGGTCAATATTTACAATACAATACAATTGCAATATAATTTAATATAATATAATATAATGTAATATAGTATAATGTAACATAATAATGAGTAACAGTAATAAATAAATTACTTGAGTTAATTTCAGTTATTTTAGTATTATTTATAGTTTTTGTATATGCTTTTTTAATTTTTATTAATTTTATATAACTAAATACATAACTACATGTATATTTCAGTTACTTGCTAAGGCAACATTTCTAATTCCATTTCAAGGGAACTCAATGCTTGACACCATGAGAACATTTCTACGTGACCTGTGTTTGAATCACTCCAATCTTACTGGCAAAGCGTAGTCACATGACAGATAATGGAGCAACTGGATGCTATAAAGGACACCCAGACGAATTGCGAGTCTAATTTGGTGTTGTTTTTATGGCAAGTAAGCATCAGCTTAAGATCTGCGTGTCTCCATGCCTGCACTACGTTATGGTCAGCCCGTTCTCATCCCAAGAAGTCATCTAACTGACGCTTTTGACTATACGTCAACATCTGACGTTTTAGGGTACCCTTTAACGTCAGTTAGATGACGCTACCTAATCCTAACCCTACCCCGGGCCAGACCTAAACCTACCGAGTCATCAAACTGTCGCTAAAGGTAAAGCATCAGTTAGATGACGCCCTAGAATCGTCATCTAACTGACATTAAAGGGTACCCTAAAACGTCGGATGCTGACGTATGGTCAAAAGCGTTAGTTAGATGACGTCTTGGGATGAGAATGTGTTGTTATGGTAGGTGACACACATGATCTGTGTGTGGTCTGATTGGGAGTGGAGCACACACAGTCAGCTCTTGAGGGATCTGTGTTCATTGCGAGTGTTTGCCATTGAGAATGCCCGTACACACCTGGCTCTCTTCGAGGAGGGAGGCTAGGCATACTCCTCTCACAGTTTGGGTCCCGTTCTGCCAAGGCAGCACGGCAGCTCAGATCTTGGAGGTCACAAATGGAATTGGAAAGAGGAGCCTTCTCAGCTCTCACATGCTGGTTCTAGTGCCTTCATTCCGGATACGGAATCATTGTGTCATTGTGTGTGTTGGTTCTTCTGTGTCGAGTGAGGGTCAGGTGTTAGCAATATCCAGCTCTGATATATTGTTAGCATCGAGGCAGGGGAGTTTGAGGATTTGCCATCTATCTCCCCTACTTATGAGGAGCTTTTGGAGGTTGTGACTCATGGTCTTGATAAACTAGAACATTGACTGGCCATCCAAGAAACTTGAAGCTCATTGTAAGAGCAAGTTATACAAGTGCCTCCTGTCAAGCAAATCTCAACCTCCAAGTCAAAGCAGTCCTTTCTTTTCATATCACCACACTGAGGTGTCGAGACCCTGTCACAGTGTCTGGTTTTTGTTCCCTGGTTTGTGTTCCCAATGAACTCATCACTGATCATTGCACATAGCTGTTCCCACTCACATTGTTTGCACCTGTCTATTTATACCCTGTCTATTTCTGTTAGTTGTCGAGTCCTTGTTTAATGTCGCTGCACTTTTATGTCACTGTTTTTTGACTGCCAGGCTGACAATGATTATGTATTACCCTAAATAAACACTACATTTGGATCTTACCTTTTGAGTGCATTCCGTGACAGATCCTGGGCTAAGCCGTACTTTGTATGTGTCTTTGGCCCCTCGCTTTCTACTTATTTCTCAATTGTGGGACTCAAAGAACATGGGTATAAGCCTAAAGGCTCCTGTGCTACCAAGCCATGCAAGATTACATCGTCCTTGCTGGGTAAAGACTAGGTCAGGCCGTGGCGTGTCTGCATACTATAGCTTTGTTGAAGGCATACCAGGCCGATCTAAAGAAGGCAAAGACGGAAAAGAAGGAAGACGGCCTGTGCTATTGCCATTTCTATAGGAGCATAGTGTACACTGAGAGTCATCTCTGTTTAAACCTCTCTGGAATAAGATAGTTACAAGACATTCCAGCTGGACACTTTGCTTTGCCCTCCTGGCCTCTTCAGTGACTCAAGTCAATACTGGTCTCTGGGGCTATTACTAAGTAGCAGCCCTGGTTGAATACAAGTTACTTGAGGCGTAAGCAACAGAAGCAGAGTGTCACTTGTCGAGGCCCCTCTCAGAGAGACAGTGGGTTAAGACGGCACTTCCAGCCAAAGCCTTCCTAGAGGCGGACTGATCCGAGGACTGTTAACTTATCGAGGATGGCTTCAGACAAGAAGTTCTGATGCCAGAGGGCTCTGTTTCCAAAGTGGTACTGTTCCAATGAGGACTGCATGTGGGATTTGCCCATGGTACTGGATGGTCTGTCCATGGCAACCTTTGAGCCTTTAGAGTCAGCTTTAGAGGACTCTTAAGATGGCTTTCTTACTTATAATTACCTCCCTAGAAAAAAGAGTAGGAGATTTGCAAGCCATTTGTTGCCTCGTCCTGCTTAGAGATTGCTCCCGACATGGTTAAAGCTCTTTTTCACCCTAGACCTACTAGCGTGCCTACTAATGTAGCACGCTCTCTTATCTTTAAGACCTTTTGCCCTCCTCCTTTTCAGACAGCAGACTAAGACTAGCTTAATTTGCTTTGCCCAGTTCAGGCCCTCAGTTATTACATCCACTGTTCATCTCAGTGGTGTAAATCTGACCAGCTATTGGTATGCTTTGGTTGCCCCAGACAGGGTTCCGCAGCATCTATAAAATGAATAAGCAAAATGGATAGTAGAGGCTATCTAGGTGGCGTGACCTTCCTTCACACCAAGCCAACAGAGTTCCCTCTACAAGGCATTTTCGTCAGGGGTTTCCCTTCAGGAGGTTTGTGATGTGGCAAGCTGCTCCATTTTCACACACCTCCATTAGATTCTATAGTTTGGACATGGAGTCTACCTTAAATCCTCAAGTGCTTGCTACTTAAGCTTTGTGCTCGGCCTGACTCACACCTTTTGAGCAGGCATTTGTTCACTATGGCATAGTTGGTATGATACTTCTTATTGCGTCAACATTTTAATGCAGCATTGAGTTCCCTCAAAAGAAAACGTCTTGGTTACGACCGTAACCCAATTGACTGAGAAAAGGAACGAGACGCTGCGTTACTTTGCCATACCTCCTGCATGCCCGAAAGCAACTGACTTCCACCAATAAGAAGATTCAGGTGACACAGGAGTCGGGACTACATTTCGTAAATGAGATTGGAGTGATTTCACACATGCTTCAGACACCGGTCACCCAGAAGTGGACCTATTCCGCTTTCATTTTGTTTCATTAAGTTAATTTGATATTTATATATTATTCTATTTCAGCTTAATTTCAACATAATAAGCTTTCATTTTCAATAACAAGGCCTGATTAAAGCCAAACTAGATTTTTAACTAGATTTTATATTATTTCTTTGTGCTAATTATATCAAGAATACTCCCTATTCTGACATCTTACTCATTTGACTACTTCTGCATACTATATAGTTGTGTGCATATTTGGATGCTGGGAGTGTCGTTATTAGTACTACAGATTTTTACTAATCAGATTGACTGAACAATGATCCATCTTTCAGGGTATGAGAAGCAAAGAAATCGGTCACAAAGAGGAGATTGCACTATAAAATGGAATTTAGAAAATAATGAAGAAATTTATTCATCCAAGGCAGGATATTATAAAGAGAATCAGCTTCAATGCTTCCATTTCAGTAGGTACCTACATGCTGAGGATTCTGGGTAAAGCAGCAGTGCACGGCGCAAAAATTAAAAATCGGAAGAGTCACTTATCAGCAGAAGATGCTGACCTTAAAATGTCTCCCGCTGGTTTGCAGCTCAGTGCTCTGCAGTCACCCCTTCTTTATAAACAAGATTACAAAATGGATTAACTGCTGTTCGTTAATCCATTCCAAGTGTGTCAATTGTGCTGGGAAGGTTGCGCTGCAGGCTGGTAAAGTGTGCTTCTATACAACAACCACTCTGTCTAAGCCTGCAACCGGCTGCTGTCGGTGTCACCTACATGATATCACTTTTAGCGTCTTACCTACTCTCGCTCTCTCTAATTGAATCATTGATGTTGGATCGACTTGCAGAGAGGAAATGTAAGAAGACTGATGCGATTATCTCTTTAACAGTTGCTGTGTGGGTATGAGCATGTGTGTGCATGTGTGTATCTGAAGGCTTATATGTTTTTCATGACGGAGACACATAGTTGCCCAAGGGGTTACTTTTCTCTGAAAGTAAACTAGAAAATAATATCAGATGAAAATAAAAGTGCACTTGAAGGTACTGAGGTATAACTGTCATTCAAAGCTACAGTGTCAGCAACCATAGAGAAACTAACATCAGTCTGCACTCTGGCCTGCATCTTTTGACTCTTAAGTGATGTTTCATTTATTACTTAAAGAAGTCACAGTACTAATAAACCTTTTTTGAGATACCCAATACATAAATTATTGAACCAAAGCCAAAAAACAACAACAGCAACTTAAAAACAGCTTGTTCAGAATTCCCATATACAGTGCCCACAAAATTCTAACCTTTCATTGAAGTAAAACAATTTAAAGTAAGGGAAAACTTACATAATGAAATAAATGTTTCTCTCCAATGCACATTGGCCACAATTATTAGCACCCCTAGGAATTCCTATAAGTAAAATACCTCTGATGTATATTTCCATTAATTTTTTGGTAATGCTTCCTTTTACAGTACAGTACTTACAGTGTACTTTCCATGTACTTACCTAGAAAGTACTGGCTAAGGTAATTACATGGAACAGGGTTAGGTTGAGGGGTAGGTTCAGGGTTAGTACTAATTATTACCCAGTAATTGTAGTTACTAAAATAAGTACATAGTATTTACATGGGTAACTGGACTGTAAAAGGAAGCGTTACCAAGTTTTTTTAGCACACCAAGGTGTCTAGGAGCATTAAATAGAAAGTGGCTGTAGCTAAAGCAATGACAATCGTCATTTCCACCACCAGGGCAATAATTAAGAAGTTCTAATCAACTTAAGATCTGCCTGGAAGAGGACATGTGCCTATATCGTCCAAATGCGTGGTGAGGAAGAACGTTTGAGTGGCCAAAGACTCGCCAAGGGTCACAGATGGAGAATTGCAGAGATTAGTTGAGTCTTAGGGTCAGAAAGCAGAAAAAATTCAAACAACCCCTACATCACAACATGTCGTTTGGGAGGGTTTCAAGTAAAATCCTCCTCGCTCATCCAAAAACAAACTCCAGCATATTCAGTTGTCAGAGACGACTGGAACTTCAAAAGGGACCTGATTATATGATCGGATGAAACTAAATAAAAGAGCTTTTTGGAATAGGTTTGGTGCACACATGGATATAAAGTACCCCATGCCCATGGTTAAATATACCATTGTATCTTTAACATTTGGATCTTGTTCAGATACATGGTATCATGGATTCTATCAAATACCAACAGATAAAAAATCCAAACCTGACCGCTTCTGCTATAAACCTTAACGGGCCGTGGTTGAACCTTCCATCAGGACAATGATCCTGAACACACAACTTTTAAGCTGGCTATTATTGAACCTCTTATTAAAAAAAGCAACTTGATCCTAGAGAATGGTATCAGTGAGGATTTAAAGTCAGGATTTAGACCATATCATAGTACTGAGACTGCTCTCGTTACGAGTTGCAAATGATTTGCTCTCATTATCCGATCGTAGTTGTATCTTAGTGTTACTGGATCTTAGTGCTGCATTTAATACCATTGACCACAACATTCTTTTGAATAGACTCAAAAATTATTGTTGCCATTAGTGGAATTGCACTAGCATGGTTCAAATCATAATTATCTGACCGTTATCATATTGTAGCAGTAAATGAGGAGATGTCATATCGATCAAAAGTTCAGTATGGAGTACCACAAGGCTCAGTACTAGGACCGTTGCTGTTCACCCTGTAGATGCTATTCTTGGAAGCATGTAATTAGTTTTCACTGTTATGCTGATGATCCTCAGCTCTATATTTCTTTGCACCCCAACGAAATGCACTACTGCACAAAATTAAAAGAATGCATTGCTGATATAAAAACTTGGATGACTAGTAATTTCCTACTACTTAATTCTGAAAAAGGCGAGTTTCTAATTATTAGGCAAAACACCCTTCTTCGTCTTCATTGTCGGTTAGGAACCTGGGTGTGCTTTTTGATACCAATATTTTGTTTGAAAGCCAAGTTTCTAGCATCTGTAAAACCACATTCTTCCATCTTAAAAATATATCTAAATTACGACATATGCTTTCAATAAAAGCGGAACAGTTAGGCCCTGTTTACACGAGAACGCTCGCGGGTGAAAACGTAAAAATATTTTTTCGGATGTGCCTTTCGTTTACACGGCGACGGCGTTTTTGAGGCTTAAAAACGCAAAAAAGTGAAACCACCCTCCAGA
>JAOTRC010000016.1:14176529-14189054 GCA_027497675.1 Cyprinella lutrensis | reverse complement strand
ACATAAATGTCAGGCAACACGATTCCTGGCTGCATGTCAATATCCATGGATCTTTAGTAAGTTGTAAGGAACACTATTTTGAGTCCAACATTTAGTTTAAATAGATAAAACTGTTTGTTTTAGTCACTTTTGCGCAGTTTCTCCGTTTCCAGTCACACAGCTGATCTTTTGCCACTCAGTCAGGCTAAGGGGGTTTGTTCCGTCGGGAAAGTGACGTCAATGCATTCCCTCTATTCTTTCAATAATAATGGTTAAGACTAGAGGTATGGCGATATGGCTACTAACAGATGAACAAACAGAGAAAGACGGAATGAAGAGTCATAAAAATCCCATCCCCGTGTCGTCCTGTAGAGGGTAGTATTGGCTAGTCAGCGTCTCAGACCGCATGGGGAGGGACATTTGGCGTTTGGCACATGGGAGTGCAGGTGTGCTCGTCTTGTGCTATAGGCTACATTTTACTGTATAAAACTCGAAAAGTGTTTCTAGGTAAAAGTGACCCAAAATGACGAAGAAGCTTAGAAATCAGTGCAGACTGGTCAGTCGGTTCATTAAAAAGATCTGATTCTTAAGAAATATGAATTCCCAAAACATGTATCCATCTATCATGAACTCTTCATTGATAGATGATTCGATGGCAAATGTCAAGAGTGTCTGCCAATAACCAAAATTCAGTTTGTTGCTCACACAAAGCTATCAAATGATAGCTTGCATGAATTTTATGATATGTCTAAGGTTATTTTGCTATTTTGGAGCTTGACGGTCCAAGTACTCATTTACTTTTTATTATTTGAAAAAGAATGGGCATGATATTCTTCATACATTCTCATTTTGTGTCCCACAGAAGAAAGAAAACAACATGAGAGTGTTAAAATATGGACAGCATTTTCATTTCTACATGAATTCTCTTTATAAAGTGCTTGCATACAACTTACCTGTAGTACAATACAGCACTGAATGAAGTCATCAAAAGCCACTTGTCCCCTCTTCTGACGGTCAAATTTCTCTATCAGTGTGTTGTAGAACTGATCTGAAAGGCGATAACCTGAGTAAAAAGAGAAGTGCTCGAGGTTAGTTCAGAATTTTCCATAAGGGTGACATTAATCATTTTTCATCAGTGGTTACATCAGTTTATTTGTCCTTCCTCTCATTGGTCTTGCGAATCAGTGCCCTTGCCTCTAATTCCTACAGGATTTTGTTCTGAACACCTCGCTGAATGCATCCATCACCTCCGGATTTCCATTAATAGCAGTCAATAAGAAAGCATTACCAACTCACCAAAGCCGGTGAGAGCCTGTTTGAGCTCGGTCTTGTCGATAAACCCTGAGTTGTCCCTGTCGTAGGTGCGGAAGATGTTCTGCCAGTCTGTGATGTACTTCCAAACGCCGGCAAACTCGTTAAAGCTGACCCCGCCTTTGTTTTCCCGGTCAAACATAGCTAGAAAAAAAGAAAAGAAAGCATTTGGGTCACATTTAATCCTCAAAATTGATGATTTATTTGCATTACTTTGCTTGTGAGGTAATGTGAAAGGTAATTTTTTTGTCAAAAACAATTTTGCCCCGAATTTGTAAGTATTGAATACTAATCAAAACTGTCTGAGTTGGATGAAACTGATGGAAATGCATCCCTAAAAATCATAATTGAGCTGTTACGATGCCCATGTGTATTAACTTTAAATGAGCTGAGAGTGATCGACTTATTCAGGACTGAAGGATCATTAAACACAGTCAATTGATATCGACTAACTTTCTCAACAGAAGCTCTGCCGAGTTCTGTTTCTTTACACCAAAATCTGCCATTTTCTTAATTACTGTCAAGGTGGATGATACATGCTTCCAGTTTGAGCTGAAACAACTAAACCTTTATCAGCTAAATGTGATAATAGGAAACAATCTAGGTTGTCATGGAGCTCACAAACAAACAGAGGACTATAATGGGACAAAGAAGAAAAAGCCAGAATGACTGTGTTGAATTCTCGTGGAGACCGGTCTTGCTAGGCTACCTTAACAGAGCAAACTAGGACACGAGGACACAGAACACATCCTTGTGAGAATTGATATGCTTAACAGACCGTTCAGCACATATTAGGCAGTGGGACAACAGCATTCAATGCACAATATATAACATCACAAATGTCATAACCTATCAAAAGATTGACTTACATTATTGTTATTTTTTGATATCTTTTTATTTTACATGAGTACAGGTATGTATATTTATCATTTAATGTTTACTTGTATATTTAATGCTTTGTCAACTTTAGGATTCTTTAAAGGCTTTCTCCAGGTCTCAGTTTACAGGCTTCCGTACGTCGTCTGCCTGATATGGCTTCTGGGATTTTTAACGTTTTGATGCTCTCAAGTCTGCGCTCAATGCATCCTCGATATCAAGGGTATTTTCATGCATTATCTGTACTTGCGTTCTGGAGTACTGGAACTGAATTTTGGCGGTTGATGGTGACTTATTAAGAGAACACAAGATCACTAAAGAGTAAAGAAGACTGCTTTATATGGTTTTGTGAACACAAGACAACGATAATACTCACATATAATTGATCTGACGGTCACAGGGTTGAATGGTGTCCATGTACCTGGAGATGAAACAAAACAATCAGATTTCATTTAACCTTCAAATGGTCTTCGTTTCCTGTTTACACTTCTGGGCTTCGCGGTCTATACGACCCCAACAATTGATTGAATAATTGTACAAAAAATATACATTTTTAATCAAACAAATAATATATCTTTTTTTGTTTACTTCTTATGTAGTCATTAATGCTGTGTTTTTGGAGATATAAAGTACTTTTGTATCCATATACCACACAATTCCTCAACTATACTATTAGCTTTAGCATTAGCATATGAAATATTATTTTTTTACATTGCATTTATGCTGTAGTACTAGGCCTTCATTTCTGTGTAAAAATATTCAGATTTATGCAGGATTTTTTTGACACATGAAGAAAATACATTTAGATTTTTCACATTTCCCATTCATTACAATGTGGGGTCATATTGACCCCGAAGACCAGAAGTGTAAACATTTTTTTACAACTTCAGAACGACTGAATCAAGCCCAGTTTTTGTTGTGCGTGTATAGATAGGTAATGTATAAAAAGTCACACAATCTTATTCCACTGAGATGAAGGGAACCTTTTTTTATTAAGTAAAAGTCGATTGGGGTCGTATAGACCCCATGACCCGATTGAGGGCTACTAATAAGTAATCCTAAAGTTATTATTATTATTTTTTTTTCATATTATCAGGAAACATTCCTAATTCTTTTCACCATATGGATTTAGTTGGCAAATTAACAAAACATGTCTTAAACCCCGAGTAAACCTGCAGTATATTCACAATAGAATATTTTAGTTCTATTAAAGCTTTCCATAACAATTAAAATCTTTACAATTTAGTAAAACTTGGATAACTGTTTGCCTTATTTACTGTACATATCAAAGAGAAAGTAAATCATGAGAGTAAATCATTTTTTTAAAAAACTGATTCTGTGTTGAAGTTTTATTCACAATCGAGAGGGAGCAATGGCATATAGCTGACATGTAAGCAAAAACAATTTTTATTTAAACATTAACACACTTTACACACCCAGATCACTTAATCTGGAAAGCACTTAATCTGGAAAGCTTTTAGGCCATCTTTAAGATGTCAGTTTACAATCATTACAACTTAAATACATCTTCTAGATGTCTATTTGACATCTGACAGGAAACGGGCGTATTGCCGATGAGCAAACACTTTAAAAAATACGTCAGAACAGGGTCTTTGGCTCCCAGACAAATGAAAGTTTGGTCTGCTCATGCAATCAACAGTGAAAAATTCAATCTAAAAAAATGTATAACAAAATTAGTCCTGTTTTCAACAAACCATATTCAAATTCATGCTCAAAACAAACTGAAAATAAAAGTGTCATAAAAAGTGTCTGCTTTGTCTGGTGTACAGTACAGGGATAGGCTATTTATTGACATCTTCTTTGGAAAAGAATCAAGGTTATAGGCTATAAGCTACACATTATAGGATTAACCCATGCATAATTCATCATGGCCAATTAAGATAATCATTCAAATATATTTAGTGTGCGTTAACATATTTTCCTGCATCATGTGTACAGTTTTGGAAACATACGAAATTTAATTCTACCAAGTGTATATTTTCCACTGAATATTTTCAGTGGTGCTTTAACACAAAACATGAGTTTCGAAACTGGTGAATATTGATGTAAGCTCCGCCTAGTGTCACTAAAAATCTCAGACACCGATTATTACAGAACAAAGTCGGCTCATTATTGGCAAACTCCTGCGTCAGCATTACAGGCATGCATTGTGTTGTTTACTACCTCAGCAGCGTAGGTGACCTTTTACAGTCTATGTAGGTGACAAAGAAGAGAAGAAATGTTTTTTCATTGGGGGGAAATTAATCTCGTTGCATCATTACATGAGCGGCCAATGATGTACTGGTTAACATTCAAACAATGTTTGAAACACCCGTGTGTGTGTTGTTGCTATTAGCAGAGCATGCAGTGCACTTTCAGAATGCGTCTGGAATCATCATCTAAGATAAGTGATTGTGTTTGTTCCACATCTCTGCACATATTGTGTCGTATTAACTAGTAGTGGGCAGATCGATGTTTCGTGAAACACTGAAACAAACAGTTGAAGCAAATGTGCCAGATTGTTTCGAGGCTTCGAAACGATCCGACACCCTTCTACACAGTGATTCCTAATGGTCAAAACGTGCATCAGGTCATGCACAAAAACACACTTTTAGGTTACAAATCGATTGCATTTCTTTAATTAAATTAAAATCTTTCAAATGCAATTATCTAATAAGAATATCAAGTGTCTATGATATTTTATCATTTGTCAGGGTTTGTTTAGTTTGTTCTATGAATGGCTCAGCTATTGTGGAGTGATTTATTATAAGTTGAAGCACTATGCAATTGTGTCTATGCAGCAGAAAATGGTTTGTTGTTTGTATCTGTGAGTATATGTCGTCTAAGCTATATGGATGAGATGGTTTAAGTAAAATCAGCGTTCACATTCAATGCTTTTTGCAGCACATTTTTGGCTGCAAAAAAACATGCTCTCATTTCAAGGATAATGTCTCATTTGCTATGTTAACATGTTGATGCAGTGTCAGAGCACACTGTCATTCATTATCGCTTCTAATGGCTTACACTTATTAAATAAGAGTGTAAGGGTCTCTATCAGCTTGCTAAGTTATATCTGTTGTTCACAAGAACACATTGCATGCTTTCTAGTGTTAAGCTGGTAGGCAAGGTGAACAGTTCAAGTTCATTTATTCATATAGCACATTTAAACAGCTGCTTAGACAGACCAAAATGCTTTACAGAACACACAAAGAAGAAAAGTAAAAACAGAAAAACAACCCATATAAAAAAGCAGCAAAGCTACAAGTAGCCTTATCGTCAGAGACTCATTTGTAAAATAATAAAATAATTTAAAATAGAGATCAATATGCTAAAGATAACAGGTGGGTTTTCACCAAAGACTTAAAGATAGAGAGGTTCTGGGCCATTCGGATCTCTAGGGGCAGGGTGTTCCACAGACGAGGCCCTGCTACTGCAAAAGCACACTCCCTATACGCTTAAGTCCGACACGAGGGACTACCAGCAGAGCCTGGTCGTGAGACTTGAGACCTTAGACCTTAGGTAATTTTGTAAAATAGAGGGATCCAGTAAAGGTTTCTTGAGCAAAGGAGTGACCGTAGCCACTTAGAGATGAACTGGCACAGAGCCCATATTGAGACACTTGGTAACTTGGACCCACAGAGTCGATGATTAACTTTAGAAATTTCATTTGAATGATGTCATTTGGACAAAATGAGGGTTTGAGCTTGGTGCTTACATCCTTTAGTGTCTGGAGGTTGATAGGATCAAAAACCTCCCAAATACAATTAGTAGGTGACACGACTGGGGGAGAGTTAAGTTTGCGCAGACACTAAGTCTTAATTTAGTGATTTTGTAGCTTTAGGCCATTAGTGTTAAGCCAGTCAGCAAGGTAGCCAAGGCGCAAATAGCCTTAGGTCACAAGTGTTAAGCAGGTCGGCAAGGTAGCCAAGGTGCACATAGCCTTAGGTCACTAAAGTTAACCTGGCCAGTAGAGTAGCCAAGATGCATATAGCCTAGATCACTAGTGCTAGGCCGGTTGGCAAGGTAGCCAAAGTGCACACAGCCTCATGTCACTAGTGTTAAGCCGGTCAGCAAGTTAGCCAAGGCACATATAGCCTTATGTCACCAATGTGAAGCTGGTCGGTAAGGTAGCCAAGGCACACATAGCCTTATGTCACTAGTGTTAAGCTGGTCGGGAAAGTAGCCAAGGTATACATAGCCTTAGATCACTAGTGTGAAACCGGATTTCAAGGTAGCCAAGGTGCACATAACCTTAGGTCACTAGTGTTAGGCCGGTCAGCAAGGTAGCCAAGGCGCACATAGCCTTAGGTCACTAGTGTGAAACCGGATTTCAAGGTAGCCAAGGCACACATAGCCTTATGTCACTAGTGTTAAACCAGTCGGCAAAGTAGCCAAGGTGCACATAGCCTTAGGCCAGTAGTGTGAAGGCAGTCTGCAAGGTATCCAAGGTGCTCATAGCCTTAGGCACCTAGTGTTAAGCCGGTTGGCAAGGTAGCCAAGGTGCACATAGCCTTATGTCACTAGTGTTAAACCGGTCGACAAAGTAGCCAAGGCGCATTTAGCCTTAGGCCACTAGTGTTAAGCCAGTCAGCAAGGTAGCCAAGGTGCACATAGTCTTAGGTCACTAATGTTAAGGCGGTCGGCAAGGTAGCCAAGGCGCACGTATATCCTGACCTTATGCCACTAGTGTTAAGCCGGCCAGCAAGGTAGCCAAGGTGCACATAGCCTTAGGTTACTAGTGTTAAAGGAGTAGTTCACTTTTTTTCAGTCGAATAGAAATTAAGGTTTTTGATGAAAACATTCCAGGATTTTGACGATAGATCTGCTGTTTTGGGGGGGTGTTTTTACAATTCCTTCCTGTTTCCTGTCTGTGTCATCATTTTGCAGATATCTATATCTGCCAATGCAGAAGCTTGTTTTCTCGCTCAACAGCACATGTATATTACTTTTACAGTTTATTTCTTCCATTACCCTGTGCAACTGTGTTGGGTGAAATGTTGCTTTACAAATGCGTAACAATTTATAGGCATTGGCTGTACAACCTATAAGTGATCTGCCCTTTTCTCCTCTCTCCTGCTTATTGTAACTTATTTTACATGAACAGCAGCAGCAGTATGTCTTCCATGC
Source organism: Cyprinella lutrensis (assembly GCA_027497675.1). Classification (NCBI taxonomy): domain Eukaryota; kingdom Metazoa; phylum Chordata; class Actinopteri; order Cypriniformes; family Leuciscidae; genus Cyprinella; species Cyprinella lutrensis. The sequence goes on along the minus strand of JAOTRC010000016.1, from coordinate 14,181,761 downwards.
TCACAGCAGTGTCTGTGAATGTATTTGCAGTAGCAAGTTTCAGTACTTGCTTTTTCTGCAAGCATGTCAAAAAATAAGCCGATCAAATTTTGTTCCCCTTCTGATGTAGGAAGGGAATCGTATAATATTTCCGCCCCTTAATCAGGACGTTTCCTCCCACAGCGCAGTCATTTGGTTTTTTGCAAGCGACAACAATGTTACCAGTTCTAACACATTGACAAAAGTTTGAGCAAAGCATGCAAAGTGTTTTGTCGTTGGCTGCACTATTTGAAAAAAAATGTCATAGCTGTCTTTTAAAGACCTCAGGGAACTGTCAACTTGTGTAAAATTTAAACATGACGGTACATGCAGAGATGACGAGATGGATCAATGTAACTCCATCACAGCTACATACTGTAAATGGATCAACTATTCAGAAACGTCCAGGTGCAGTCTAAAAGTTGCAAAGTCAACATCTTTCTGAGTCTCTCCGTAAGGCTGCACTCCGCTACTGGTTATTTCTGAGATTTTGGATGAGTGAGATTTTGTTTTGTTATTGGTCAAGGATTGGTCATCAGGGGCTGAGAGCTGGAGCTAATTTGTATTTAAAGGGATACACATAAAACAGCATGTTTATGTTATATCTTGTGAAAAGGGACATAATATGTCAGCTTTGACATTGCCATATCCATTACCATGCCAATTTTATTACCATACCAATCTCCCAAGAGTTTTTATCAGAATTATCTAGTTCTGGCAATCAATTCTAGATGGTGCAGGCTGATAGGTCTTTAACTCATTCGGTAGAGATCACATCATCTACATTGGACAGCTGATTGGATGCTGTTGCATCAGCAGCTAATGAGGTGCAGGTCGACATTAAAAAAAAACAGGTGTGTTGCTGTTCGCAGTATGCACCATGCTTTCAAAAACCCTCCATCTTCCCCAGCTCCACTTGTATAGATCTGCAGTATTTTTTAACATTGCCATTATGAGAGTTGCCATGACCGAACTGTTTTATCAATGTCTTAACTACCTTTCTGGGCCTTTAATGTTACAATGGCGTTGCTGCTAATGGCTGGTTCAGAAACCTCTCAGATTTCATTTAAAAAGGAATCTGCAATCTTTAGCGTCCTTGTTAGCATTCTGGCGACCCAAGTTACCCAAAATGAATCCAAGAACACTTTTGGAGCCAAATGGGCCAAATTAGCATTGAGTCCTGGGGTACACAATGAAGCATCTGACGAGGAACATGTGTAGATGTAAAAGCAGGCAAACACATTGCATGCAGATCAACAGATTGGACACACTCACCTTGCCAAAACCTGGGTCCCAGTCACATATGCACCAATTTCCCCCCTTAAGGACTCAATGGCCTGTCCACTCAACCATGATCAGTTAGAAACTTGAATGCTGCTATACCACTGTTGGTTTATTTGCGTTTATTTATGTCACTCGCCCATCTGCAAAACTTGTTAGAAATTCTGTTCAATTGACCTTAATCCAATCTGAAAATTAGCTTTTCACTTTGTACTTATCAGCGCCACAACGCAAGCAGCTTTAATGAGCCAAAATTAACTTAAACTGAAGAAGGACTGATATGATATGACTTGATATCTATGTCTTGTAAACAGTTCAACAGCGCAAGGCAGTAATAGATAATAGGACCTTCCAAAGTTTATTCCTGAGTTGAGGATACTGTCCAGTCTGTACAGTGTATAAATGTGTGTGTGTGTGTGTGTGTTTGTGAGAGAGAGAGAGTGAACAAAAATTGTATGATAGTATTTGAACTAGTATGATAGTATTTAAGGGCCAAAGACATATTTATGGCAAGCATCCCTTCTGGTAATTTAATCTGCATTTGAAACATGTTTGTCATCAAATATGAATTTGTTTGTTTATTAGGTTTATGGAATTACAGAACAAAGTATAGGATAAATAAACATGTCGGGTATTTCTATATAGTTTCCAAAGTCCTGTTGCAAGTCATAAAAAGCTGTTGAACCAGAATTATCTACACTTAAGTGAGACGCCCACAGACTAGAAATTTGTTTGATAACAGGCCATTTCAAAGATAGCACACATTTCTCAGCAAGGCGTGGCACCAATTATGCAATGTTTATTTGGAATAATTTGATTAAATCAAGTCATTGTATCATATTATACAAAATATAAAGATACAAGATAATCTATAGAAAGAAAGAAACTAGAAAAACATCAGAACAAGCGCGCTATCACAAAAAAAGTATAATATTTAAATTGCTTGTATGTGGAAAGTTATGTTTTCCTGTGGAGCTCCTCAAAATAACAAAACAGTTCATTGCCTTATGTAAGCCTTTTCATTAAAATAACAGATGGATAAGAATTAAATTAACTTCAATTTAATTAATTGCCAACTGATTCAAATTAAAATGGATAAAAACAGCTTTAAAAATATAGCCTTTAAATAAAGTGTGTCTTTCAAAAGTTGACACGTCTTCCAAAGCTTGATAAGTCATCTTGGGGGTGTGAGGAGGGTCTTGGGTGTTTCTTCCTGATGCCAGTATAAAACAGCCAGTCCTCTTGTCAGAAGTCTACAGAAGTTTTCTGCAAACTAAAGTCATCCTTCCACGATGAGTCTCACTGCAAAAGACAAAGCTGCCGTCACAGCCCTTTGGGCCAAGGTCTCAGGAAAAGCTGACGAGATCGGACATGATGCTCTTTCTAGGTAATGTTTATTATGGTGTTTTGTAATATGTTAAAAGTTTTAGCTTAGTGTTTTCTCTTAGCGTGTATCTGTAGTTAAATTTAACACTGTCTGCCTATAGGATGTTGGCGGTCTACCCACAGACCAAAACATATTTCTCTCACTGGAAAGACCTGAGCCCCGGCTCTGCTCCAGTGAAGAAGCACGGGAAGACTGTGATGGGTGGAGTTGGTGAGGCTGTCGGCAAAATCGATGATCTTACTGGTGGACTTCTGAACCTCAGCGAGCTTCATGCTTTCCAGCTAAGAGTTGATCCCGCCAATTTCAAGGTAGGCCTTTATATAACCATGAAAGTTCGTCTTAATTTTGACATACTCTCGTAGTAGCTGTAACCTGAATCACTGTCTGTGTTTGCCCATAGATTCTGTCCCACAACATTCTCGTGGTTCTGGCCATCCTGTTCCCCAACGATTTCACTCCTGAGGCCCATGTTGCTATGGACAAGTTCCTCTCTGCTTTGTCTCTGGCTCTGGCCGAGAAGTACAGATGAGCACGCGTGGTTGTTCAAGACTAGACGGATGCCTGTATAAACATTCTGTCTTTTTATGATGCAATAAACGAATATGAAAAAATTTAACTAAATGTCTTAGCTGCTTGTTTTATCAAGTCTCAAACCTGACGCATTTGCGTAAACAACCTTTAAGTGTTAGCAATTTTAAATATAATCAATCAGCCCGGGAAGTATGGTGATATCTTAGTTTTTAATTAGCCTAATAGTTTTTGGTTGTTTTATCACCTGTCAGTGTCTGTTCGTCAGCAAATTAATGTTTTAAAATGTCGCTTTGCTGTCATGAAATGGCGAGATAGCCTACGGCGCTGTCTCGCATCAGAACACAAATATTGTTTTTAACTGTTTAATAAGACTGCCACCATGAACATGAAAGTATAATGCTGTTTTAGCATGATACCCATTGTGAACAGTTTTATTGCAAAGTTTAAAATAAAATAAAACATAAACTTCAAAACCTTTAAATTGCTAAGCATTGCAAAATAATTTCTGAATCTTGAGTAGCCTAACATCGGTCTATATTTTTTGGGGGTTGCATGATTGTTACAATTTTATTTTTCAGCATATTATGACAAATATATGCTAAATCAATATCCGTGCAAAATATAGTCACCGATGAACATGTTATGCAGTTTATTTGAATTAAAACATATCTCTCATTGAAGCCTGTTCAATTTGAATTTTAATGATTAGTAGGCTATTAACAATAGCTAGTGTTCTAGTATCAAGCAAAATCAGCCTTTGTTGAAAATAATATGCACATAACAATATAGCTTACTAAAATATCTCAGACATTTACGCGATATTTGAATATTTCTATAAATAGTTTCATAGGCTTCAGTTTAATGTATGTATTTCAGCATTGAGAGAACTCTGACCAAAGCAGAATAATGTAAATAATACAAAAAATATAGCATATATATTTAGATTTTAATTATTTTTTCTTTTGAATACGTTAAGAGCAAATAAACTAATCAACTTTAAGTACAACATTAAATTAATCTTATTTGTTTTAGATACTTTGAAAATTAATTTAATTTAAAAAATGCAATTGACCAGAACTAATTAATAAAAGTAAAAACAATTTCTCGGTGATTTTTTTAATATTTTTTTTACACAATTTGTACGAGACGGATTGACTTTCAGCTTAAAAAAATGGATGAATGACTTTTCCTTAAATCAAAGTATAATTATAATTATTCTATTTGAAGAAAATAACATATTAGTGAACTGTGACGGCGAGTAAATTTTAGAGCTATTTGAGCAGGCCTATGTTTAGCGTAGACGATTAAAACATCAAATATGGCAACGTGTGGGCTATAAACATTGAAAAGCTAGTTGTCTTCATGAATTTGTGTTAATATTTGTATCTATTTTTAATACGCTCATTGGACTATTTAGGGAAAATGCTAATTTATTTGTAAAACACTTAAACTAAAAACTTTCTCTAAAAATATATTTTAACATCCTGTAGGCTATATTATAAATTTATTTTAGTTTGAGATGGCACAATGCAATGTTGAGGACATTATTCTTTTACAGAATGTAAACTATATTACATCCTGTGAATTAAATGGCTCGTTTTATTTCGTCTGTTTGTTTAAATAGAACTTGAAATATAGCTAGACCTAATCTGCATTATTAACGTTATTTCAAATATTTCAGAACTTTTATTATGAGATTCGGATTAGGTTTTGCATGAACTTGCTGCCTATTTTAATATAAGAGATGATCTGTTAGAAACAGTTGTTTTTTTTTCTAATCAAAGGTTGTATTCAGCAGCAATCCCAAAGACACAAGGAGTAAATTCACGAGAATAGAAAGAACACACAATGCACTGAATATTGCATTCTGAAATATTTATTTGCTTCAACTCAGAAGAATATATTCTACACATCAGATGATCCTCTGTGCACAAGCAGGTTTAGTATCTAGTGATACTGTCTTCCAAGGGCGGAGACCACGACGGCGATGAATTTCTGAAAAGCGGCCTGGACTG